>LR778286.1:39753218-39949397 GCA_902810595.1 Coregonus sp. 'balchen'
GGTCAGTCTCTGTTTTCTCTTTGCCCACAGGGTGAGTACAGCAGTCTTGTTTTCTCTTTGCCCACGGGTAGTACAGCAGTCTCTGTTTTCTCTTTGCCCACAGGGTGAGTACAGCAGTCTCTGTTTTCTCTTTGCCCACAGGGTGAGTACAGCAGTCTCTGTTTTCTCTTTGCCCACAGGGTGAGTACAGCAGTCTCTGTTTTCTCTTTGCCCACAGGGTGAGTACAGCAGTCTCTGTTTTCTCTTTGCCCACGGTAGTACAGCAGTCTCTGTTTTCTCTTTGCCCACAGGGTAAGTACAGCAGTTGTTTTCTCTTGCCCACAGGGTAAGTACAGCAGTCTCTGTTTTCTTCTCCAGACCACCATGGTGTCAGTAGTCTCTGATGGTCAGTTTCTTCTTCTGTGTGTCAGATGTGGAACAACAGCAGATCCAGCATCACCTTCCATTGGGAGAGGAGCAGTGACTGTCACATCATGGAGGTGGAGCCCCCTGCTGGGGAAATAGGTACACATCATGGAGGTGGAGCCCCCTGCTGGGGAAATAGGTACACATCATGGAGGTGGAGCCCCCTGCTGGGGAAATAGGTACACATCATGGAGGTGGAGCCCCCTGCTGGGGAAATAGGTACACATCATTGGAGGTGGAGCCCCCTGCTGGGGAAATAGGTACACACCATGGAGGTGGAGCCCCCTGCTGGGAAAATAGGTACACATCATGGTCACACAGAGATGGATAGAGACCAATTTCTATTTTGTATTTTTTTAGGGTGTAGATCAGCTTTAATATTGCAGATAGATTGTGGACAGGCTAAGAAGGTCAGCATCCCGGAGTCGCCTCTTCACTGTTGACGTTGAGACTGGTGTTTTGCGGGTACTATTTAATGAAGCTGCCAGTTGAGGACCTGTGAGGCGTCTGTTTCTCAAACTAGACACTCTAATGTATTTGTCCTCTTGCTCAGTTGTGCACCGGGGCCTCCCACTCCTCTTTCTATTCTGGTTAGAGCCAGTTTGCGCTGTTCTGTGAAGGGAGTAGTACACAGCGTTGTACGAGATCTTCAGTTTCTTGGCAATTTCTCGCATGGAATAGCCTTCATTTCTCAGAACAAGAATAGACTGACGAGTTTCAGAAGAAAGTTATTTGTTTCTGGCCATTTTGAGCCTGTAATCGAACCCACAATTGATGATGCTCAAGATACTCAACTAGTCTCAAGAAGGCCAGTTTTATTGCTTCTTTAATAAGCGCAACAGTTTTTAGCTGTGCTAACATAATTGCAAAAGGGTTTTCTAATGATCAATTAGCCTTTTAAAATGATAAACTTGGATTAGCAAACACAACGTGCCATTGGAGCACAGGACTGATGGTTGCTGATAATTTGCAGAATTAGCTCCAGTTAAATGTTGCAAATCTTCAGCCATTCCTGAACCTGCAATGAAAAACAAGCTACATATAGACAGAACCAAAACAAATGATCTAATGATTCTGTCTCTTCGCAGCAAAATCTGCAGAGCTGGGAAGGTTGTATCCCCCATATATGTAACATTCTATTGGTTGCAAGAATTTTGTATAATAATTTAAATTGAAAAACCTGTACGCTTTGAATCCAGCGTTGTTTTGTGTATCAGTTCATAAATCACGTGCCATAGAATCAGTACATCGGAAATCTCTTCCAAACTATTTTGCCAATTTTTGTCGTTAATGCCGACAGACAAGTTCCTTACTTTCTCCCCTTTCCACTTGCCTCCTCCATTTTTGCGGTAATGCTGCAATTAGTTGGTTGTAATTTTGGGTAGAGCAGACATTTCCAGATATTTTTGTTAGCTGCATGTGTGACATACCTCCACCAGTCCTATTTATGATATAATTTACAAAGATTATACTTAATTTTTTATCAATTAGTATATTTGAGTTTAACCATAATATTTGTTGTAATACTTGTTCTGTCTTTTCTGGTGGATTAAGCTGAAATTGCAACAAACTTTCTATGGCTTGTTTTGAAAATAGCGATATTTTGAAAATTATTTCATTTTCAAATAACCAAAAGTGAGAGGTTTTAATCTGAATAAAGGAGAAAAGGCCATTCTTGAACATGGGGTGAAACATTCTTACTAATTTGCTAGAGAACCAGTTTGGATTTAAGTATAACTTTTGTATGACTGAAGCCTTTTGTGAGAGGTCTAATGCTTTAATAATTAATAATTTCTGCCCTCCGAATTCATATTAATTATATAAATAGGCCCGTTTAATTTTGTCTGGCTTGCCGTTCCAAATAAAATGGAATATTCTTTGCTCATATAATTTAAAAAACAAGTCGCTAGGTGTGGACAAGACCATAAGCAAATAGGTAAACTGGGACATGACTAAAGAGTTAATCAGGGTGATGTTTCCACCAATAGACAGGTATTTACCTTTCCATGGTAGCAAGATCTTATCTACTTTTGCCAACGTTCTATAAAATGTATTGTAGTAAGATAATTTATTTATTTTGTGATATGAATACCGAATATGTCCACTTCACCGTCAGACCATTTTATTGGTAAACTACACGGCAATGTAAAAGGTGTATTTTTTTGTGATCCAATACGTAATATAGGTCACTTATCATAATTTGGTTGTAATCCAGAGGGGTTAGAAAAAGTATCTAGATCATCTATGAGGCTGTGGAGGGATTAAAGCTGTGGATTTAAAAGAAAACATGAATTGTCAGCGTACAATGACACCTTTGTTTTTAAGCCTTGGATTTCCAGGCCCTTGATATTATTGTTGGATCTGATTTTAATAGCTAACATCTCGATGGCAATAATAAATAGATATGCTGATAGTGGACAACCTTGTTTCACTCCTCTTGACAGTTTAAAACTTTCTGAGAAGTAGCCTTTATTTACTATTTTACACCTAGGGTTACTATACATCACTTTAACCCATTGTATAAGAGATTCTCCAAAATTGAAATATTCCAGGCATTTATATATAAACCCCAGTCGTACTTTATCAAAAGCCTTTTCAAAGTCTGCTATGAATAGCAAGCCTGGTTTCCCAGATTTTCCATAGTGTTATATTGTTTCCAGTACTTGCCTTATATTATCTCCATTGTATCGTCCATGTAAAAAACCTGTCTGATTAGAATAAATAATGTCCGACAATACCTTTTTAATTCTATGCGCTACACATTTTGCTAGTATTTTGCTAGTATTTTTGCATCACAACGCTGAAGTGTAAGAGGCCTCCAGTTTTTTAAATGGACTGGATCTTTATATTTACCACGAGAGGACTCCTCTTTATATCTGTGCCATTATACTGTCTGTGACAGCAGCACCATTGAGGCTACAACCCATAGGAACTCCCACCCAGTTCACTACTATGGCTACTTTCAAATGGCAGAAGCATGGCAGAAGCATGGCAGAAGTATGGCAGAAGCATGGCAGAAGCATGGCAGAAGCATGGCAGAAGCATGGCAGAAGCATGGCAGAAGTAATGTAAAACTCTGCAATGGCGCTGTTTTACTAAAAGGCCTTTTGGCCACTGAGCCTCTACTGGGGAAATAGTACATGCATGTACATCCATGAGGTGAGAGATCCCTATGGGGAAATAGGTACATGACATGGTCACATCATAGAGTGGAGCCCCCACTGGGAATAGGTAGCATGTCATGGTCCACATTATAGAGTGGAGCCCCCTATGTGGGGAATAGGTCATGACATGTCACATACTAGTGGCCCTACTGGGGAATAGTACATGTACATGTCCATCAAGAGAACGTTGAGAGCCCCCTATGGGAAATAGGTACAATGACATGGTCCATCATAGATGTGAGCGCCCCTACTGGTGAAATAGTCATGACATGGTCACATCAATAGGGGTGGAGTCCCCTACTGGGGAAAATAGGTACATGACATGGTCAAATGATAGAGGTGGAGCCCCCTACTGGGGAAATAGTACATGACATGGTCACATCATAGAGGTGGTGCCCCCTACTGGGGAAATAGGTACATGACATGGTCACATCATAGAGGTGGAGCCCCCTACTGGGGAAATAGGTACATGACATGGTCACATCATAGAGGTGGAGCCCCCTACTGGGGAAATAGGTACATTACATGGTCACAATCATAGAGGTGGAGCCCCTACTGGGGAAATAGGTACATGACATGGTCAATGATAGAGGTGGAGCCCCCATGGGGAAATAGGTACATGACATGGTCACCATCATGGAGGTGGAGCCCCCTACTGGGGAATAGGTACATGACATGGGTCACAATCAAGAGGTGAAGCCCCCTACTGGGGAAATAGGTACATGACATGGTCACATCATAGAGGTGGAGCCCCCTACTGGGGAAATAGGTACATTACATGGTCACATCATAGAGGTGGATTCCCCTACTGGGGAAATAGGTACATGACATGGTCAAATGATAGAGGTGGAGCCCCCTACTGGGGAAATAGGTACATGACATGGTCACATCATAGAGGTGGAGCCCCCTACTGGGGAAATAGGTACATGACATGGTCACATCATAGAGGTGAAGCCCCCTATTGTGGAAATGATGTATCTAGTAGACTGGTCTATTGGCTAACTGGTTAGTAGACTGGTCAGTTGACTGACTGGTTAGTAGACTGGTCAGTTGACTGACTGGTTAGTAGACTGGTCTGTTGACTGACTGGTTAGTAGACTGGTCTGTTGACTGACTGACTGGTTAGTAGACTGGTCTCTTGACTGACCTGTTAGTAGACTGGTCTGTTGGCTGACTGGTTGACTGTGTATTTGTGGTCCAGAGGTGAACGAGTGTTTTGACCTGGAGCTGGTTCTGACCGGAGGCCGACCAGGTGCAGTCATGTCCAGTCTGCTGTGCCATGTTCAGCACCACCCCCAACCTGTTGCTCTGGCCATACAGGTCACCTTCAAGGTGAGAGAGACTCATATCATAGCTGTCTAAATGCATCATTCTCAACACGAGTATTACCTGATAGTTAAACATTCTGAATACAATAGTTTAGTATTGCCTGATAGTTAACCAGTCTGAATACAATAGTTTAGTATTACCTGATAGTTAACCAGTCTGAATACAATAGTTTAGTATTACCTGATAGTTAACCAGTCTGAATAAAATAGTTTAGTATTACCTGATAGTTAACCAGTCTGAATACAATAGTTTAGTATTACCTGATAGTTAACCAGTCTGAATACAATAGTTTAGTATTGCTTGCCAGACTCATAGTGCTCCACCAGTACAACAAACTGCTCCTCCATCTTTGCCCCTCCAACTCTACTTCCTCCTGTGTGTATTGGTGGGTTCAAGGGTCCCCAGGTGTCTGTGAGTGTTCCCAGTCTCGACCTGGGTCTGATGCGACTAGGGGACCAGACCCAGGTCACCGTTGCCCTCACCAACAGCACCCAGCTAGAGGCCCTCTGGGACCTGGGGCCTGGGGAGTCAGAGAGGGCAGACAGCAACCACACACAGGTAAACACACTAACAAGTGATCAATCAGTTTACCACATACTAAAGTAAAGGTAAGGTCAAGAACAACACTGAAATATCACACATACTGTAATATTGAAGTATTGCCTCTGGTCGCCCTGGTAACAGTGTTTTACAGCAGTCTGTCTGTTTGTACTGAGACCTGATAGTCCCATTGTTGTCCTCTGTTGCTGTCCGTCTTCTTCCCCTGTGTTGATAGATCACAGTGGAGCCGTGTAGGGGAGTGCTGCCCCCTCTTGGCTCCTGCAGTGTAGACATCCTCTTCAGACCCCTGTCCTGTCAACACTTTGCCACAGTGCTGGAGCTGGCTGTGGAGAATGGCCAAGGATGGTGAGGATTTCACCTGTACCTTTAGCACTAATTGTATCTGTAGGAAATCAATTTATTAACTAGCACGATCTAGATCTGTGTATCAGTCACCTGTAACTGTACTGGTCCTATCGCCAGTCAGCTGTAACTGTCCTGGTCCTGTCTCCAGTCACCTGTAACTGTCCTGGTCCTGTCTCCAGTCACCTGTAACTGTCCTGGTCCTGTCTCCAGTCACCTGTAACTGTCTTTGTCCTGTCTCCAGTCACCTGTAACTGTCCTGGTCCTGTCTCCAGTCACCTGTAACTGTCTTGGTCCTGTCTTTAGTCACCTGTAATTGTCCTGGTCCTGTCTTTAGTCACCTGTAACTGTACTGGTCCTGTCTCCAGTCACCTGTAACTGTCTTTGTCCTGTCTCCAGTCACCTGTAACTGTCCTGGTCCTGTCTTTAGTCACCTGTAACTGTCCTGGTCCTGTCTTTAGTCACCTGTAACTGTCCTGGTCCTGTCTTTAGTCACCTGTACCTGTAATGGTCCTGTCTCCAGTCACCTGTAACTGTCCTGTCTCCAGTCACCTGTAACTGTACTGGTCCTGTCTCCAGTCACCTGTAACTGTCCTGTCTCCAGTCACCTGTAACTGTACTCGTCCTGTCTCCAGTCACCTGTAACTGTACTCATCCTGTCTCCAGTCACCTGTAACTGTCCTGTCTCAAGTCACCTGTAACTGTACTTGTCCTGTCTCCAGTCACCTGTAACTGTCCTGTCTGCAGTCACCTGTAACTCTCCTGGTCCTATATTCAGTCATCTTTTACTGTCCTGGTCCTGTCTCCAGTCACCTGTAACTCTCCTGGTCCTATATTCAGTCATCTTTATCTGTACTCGTCCTGTCGCCAGTCTCCTGTAACTGTCCTGGTCCTGTCTCCAGTCACCTGAAAATCTACTGGCCCTGTCTCCAGTCACATGTAACTGTACTGGTCCTGTCTCCAGTCACCTGAAAATCTACTGGTCCTGTCTCCAGTCACCTGTAACTGTCCTGGTCCTGTCTCCAGTCACCTGTAACTGTACTGGTCCTGTCTCCAGTCACCTGTAACTGTACTGGTCCTGTCTCCAGTCACCTGAAAATCTACTGGCCCTGTCTCCAGTCACATGTAACTGTACTGGTCCTGTCTCCAGTTACCTGTAACTGTCCTGCCCACAGTCACCAATACCTGTCATGTCTCCAGTCACCTGTAACTGTACTGGTCCTGTCTCCAGTCACCTGTAACTGTACTGGTCCTGTCTGCAGTCACCTGTAACTGTCCTCTCTCCAGTTACCTGTAACTGTCCTGTCTCCAGTCACCTGTAACTGTCCTTGTCCTGTCTACAGTCACCTGTAACTGTCCTCTCTCCAGTTACCTGTAACTGTCCTGTCTACAGTCACCTGTAACTGTACTGGTACTGCCTCCAGTCACCTGTAACTGTACTGGTCCTGTCTCCAGTCACCTGTAACTGTCCTCTCTCCAGTCACCTGTAACTGTCCTTGTCCTGTCTCCAGTTACCTGTAACTGTCCTGTCTACAGTCACCTGTAACTGTCATGTCTCCAGTCACCTGTAACTGTAATGGTCCTGCTTCTTTTTACTGTGCTGGTGCTGTCTCCAATCACCTGTAACTTTACTGTCCCTGTCTCCAGTCATCTGTAACTGTCTTGTCTCCAGTCACCTGTAACTGTCTTGTCTCCAGTCACCTGTAACTGTACTGGTCCTGTCTCCAGTCACCTGTAACTGTCTTGTCTCCAGTCACCTGTAACTGTCTTGTCTCCAGGCACCTGTAACTGTCTTGTCTCCAGTCACCTGTAACTGTCTTGTCTCCAGTCACCTGTAACTGTACTGGTCCTGTCTCCAGTCACCTGTAACTGTCTTGTCTCCAGTCACCTGTAACTGTCCTGTCTCCAATCACCTGTAACTGTACTGGTCCTGTCTCCAGTGACCTGTAACTGTACTGGTCCTGTCTCCAGTCACCTGTAACTCTAATAGTCCTGTCTCCAGTCACCTGTAACTGTCCTGGTCCTGTCTCCAGTCACCTGTAACTGTAATGGTCCTGCCTCTTTGTACTGTGCTGGTCATGTCTCCAATCACCTGTAACTTTACTGTCCCTGTCTCCAGTCACCTGTAACTGTCTTGTCTCCAGTCACCTGTAACTGTACTGGTCCTGTCTCCAGTCAACTGTAACTGTCCTGGTCCTGTCTCCAGTCACCTGTAACTGTAATGGTCCTGCCTCTTTTTACTGTGCTGGTCCTGTCTCCAATCACCTGTAACTGTCCCTGTTTCCAGTCACCTGTAACTGTCTTGTCTCCAGTCACCTGTAACTGTACTGGTCCTGTATCCAGTCACCTGTAACTGTCCTGGTCCTGTCTGCAGTCACCTGTAACTGTCCTGGTCCTGTCTCCAGTCACATGTAACTGTACTGGTCCTGTCTCCAGTCACCTGTAACTCTAATAGTCCTGTCTCCAGTCACCTGTTACTTCCTGTCTCCAGTCACCTGTAACTGTACTGGTCCTGTCTCCAGTCACCTGTAACTGCACTGGTCCTTCCTCGAGTCACTTGTAACTGTACTGGTCCTGTCTGCAGTCACTTGTAACTGTCCTGTCTCCAGTCACCTGTAATTGTAATGGTCCTGCCTCTTTTTACTGTGCTGGTCCTGTCTCCAATCACCTGTAACTTTACTGTCCCTGTTTCCAGTCACCTGTAACTGTACTGGTCCTGTCTCCAGTCACCTGTAACTGTCCTGGTCCTGTCTCCAGTCACCTGTAACTGTACTGGTCCTGTCTCCAGTCACCTGTAACTGTACTGGTCCTGTCTGCAGTCACCTGTAACTGTCCTGTCTCCAGTCACCTGTAACTGTACTGGTCCTGTCTGCAGTCACCTGTAACTGTCCTGTCTCCAGTCACCTGTAACTGTACTGTCCCTGTCTCCAGTCACCTGTATCTGTACTTGTCCTGTCTCCAGTCACCTGTATCTGTACTCGTACTGTCTCCAGTCACCTGTAACTGTACTTGTCCTGTCTCCAGTCACCTGTATCTGTACTCGTACTGTCTCCAGTCACCTGTAACTGTACTGCTCCTGTCTCCAGTCACCTGTAACTGTACTGCTCCTGTCTCCAGTCACCTGTAACTGTACTTGTCCTGTCTCCAGTCAACTGTATATGTACTGGTCCTGTCTCCAGTCAACTGTATCTGTACTGGTCCTGTCTCCAGTCACCTGTAACTGTACTCATCCTGTCTCCAGTCACCTGTAACTGTGTTCTGTACCTGTCTGTCCCCCTCCACAGTCACCTGTAACTGTGTTCTGTACCTGTCTGCCCCCCTCCACAGTCACCTGTCGGTGCAGGCAGATGTCCACTCTCCTCAAGTGTGTCTGTTGACCTGTGATCTAGTATTCTCTGAGCTCTATGTGGGAGTTCCTGCCCTGGGAATCATCACCCTGATCAACCAGACCCTGCTGCCTGCTCAATACACCTGGACCATGGTAGGTTATTTACCTGTTCACTACACCTGGCCCATGGTAGGTTATCTACCTGTTCACTACACCTGGCCCATGGTAGGTTATCTACCTGTTCACTACACCTGGCCCATGGTAGGTTATCTACCTGTTCACTACAACCGGGACCATGTAGGTTATCTACGGCTCACTACACCTTGACCATGGTAGGTTATTTACCTGTTTCACTACACCTGGCCCATGGTAGGTTATCTACCTGTTCACGACACCTGGCCCATGTAGTTATCTACCTGTTCACTACACCTGGACCATGTAGGTTATTTACCTGTTCACTACACCTGGACCATGGTAGGTTTATCTACCTGTTCACTACACCTGGCCCATGGTGAGGTTATCTACCTGTTCACTACACCTGGACCATGGGTAGGTTATCTACCTGTTCACACACCTGGACCATGGTAGGTTATCTACCTGTTTCACTGACACCTGGACCATGGTAGGTTAGCTACCTGTTTCACTTACACCTGCCCATGGTAGGTTATCTACCTGTTCACTAAACCCTGGCCCATGGTAGTTATCTACCTGTTCACTACACCTGCCCATGGTAGGTTATCTACCTGTTCACTACACCTGGCCCATGGTAGGTTTATCTACCTGTTCAACTACACCTGGACCATGGTAGGTTATCTACCTGTTCACTACACCTGGACCTGGTAGGTTATCTACCTGTTCACTACACCTGGCCATGGTAGGTTATCTACCTGTTCACTACACCTGGACCATGGTAGGTTATCTACCTGTTCACTACACCTGGACCATGGTAGGTTATCTACCTGTTCACTACACCTGGACCATGGTAGGTTATCTACCTGTTCACTACACCTGGACCATGGTAGGTTATCTACCTGTTCACTACACCTGGACCATGGTAGGTTATCTACCTGTCACTACACCTGGCCCATGGTAGGTTATCTACCTGTTCACTACACCTGGACCATGGTAGGTTATCTACCTGTTCACTACACCTGGACCATGGTAGGTTATCTACCTGTTCACTACACCTGGACCATGGTAGGTTATCTACCTGTTCACTACACCTGGACCATGGTAGGTTATCTACCTGTTCACTACACCTGGACCATGGTAGGTTTATCTACCTGTTCACTACACCTGGACCATGGTAGGTTATCTACCTGTTCACTACACCTGGACCATGGTAGGTTATCTACCTGTTCACTAAACCTGGCCATGGTAGGTTATCTACCTGTTCACTACACCTGGACCATGGTAGGTTATCTACCTGTTCACTACACCTGGCCCATGGTAGGTTATCTACCTGTTCACTACACCTGCCCATGGTAGGTTTATACTACCTGTTCATACACCTGGACCATGGTAGGTTATCTACCTGTTTCACTACACCTGGACCATGGTAGGTTATCTACCTGTTCACTACACCTGGCCCATGGTAGGTTATCTACCTGTTCACTACACCTGGCCCATGGTAGGTTATCTACCTGTTCACTACACCTGGACCATGGTAGGTTATCTACCTGCTCACTACACCTGGAACATGGTAGGTTATCTACCTGTTCACTACACCTGGACCATGGTAGGTTATCTACCTGTTCACTAAACCTGGCCCATGGTAGGTTATCTACCTGTTCACTAAACCTGGACCATGGTAGGTTATCTACCTGTTCACTACACCTGGAACATGGTAGGTTATCTACCTGCCTCACTACACCTGGCCCATGGTAGGTTATTACCTGCTCACTACACCTGGCCCATGGTAGGTTATCTACCGTTCACGACACCTGGCCCATGGTAGGTTATCTACCTGTTCACCACACCTGGCCCATGGTAGGTTATCTACCTGTTCACTACACCTGGACCATGGTAGGTTATCTACCTGTTCACTACACCTGGCCCATGGTAGGTTATCTACCTGTTCACTACACCTGGACCATGGTAGGTTATCTACCTGTTCACTACACCTGGACCATGGTAGGTTATCTACCTGTTCACTACCCAGGCCCATGGTAGGTTATCTACCTGTTCACTACACCTGGCCCATGGTAGGTTATCTACCTGTTCACTACACCTGGACCATGGTAGGTTATCTACCTGTTCACTACACCTGGACCATGGTAGGTTATCTACCTGTTCACTACACCTGGACCATGGTAGGTTATCTACCTGTTCACTACACCTGGACCATGGTAGGTTATCTACCTGTTCACTACACCTGGACCATGGTAGGTTATCTACCTGTTCACTACACCTGGACCATGGTAGGTTATCTACCTGCTCACTACACCTGGCCCATGGTAGGTTATCTACCTGTTCACTAAACCTGGCCCATGGTAGGTTATCTACCTGTTCACTACACCTGGACCATGGTAGGTTATCTACCTGTTCACTACACCTGGACCATGGTAGGTTATCTACCTGTTCACTACACCTGGACCATGGTAGGTTATCTACCTGTTCACTAAACCTGGCCCATGGTAGGTTATCTACCTGTTCACTACACCTGGACCATGGTAGGTTATCTACCTGTTCACTACACCTGGCCCATGGTAGGTTATCTACCTGTTCACTACCCAGGCCCATGGTAGGTTATCTACCTGTTCACTAAACCTGGCCCATGGTAGGTTATCTACCTGTTCACTACACCTGGCCCATGGTAGGTTATCTACCTGTTCACTACACCTGGACCATGGTAGGTTATCTACCTGTTCACTAAACCTGGACCATGGTAGGTTATCTACCTGCTCACTACACCTGGCCCATGGTAGGTTATCTACCTGTTCACTACACCTGGACCATGGTAGGTTATCTACCTGTTCACTACACCTGGACCATGGTAGGTTATCTACCTGTTCACTACACCTGGACCATGGTAGGTTATCTACCTGTTCACTACACCTGGCCCATGGTAGGTTATCTACCTGTTCACTACACCTGGACCATGGTAGGTTATCTACCTGTTCACTACACCTGGACCATGGTAGGTTATCTACCTGTTCACTACACCTGGACCATGGTAGGTTATCTACCTGTTCACTACACCTGGCCCATGGTAGGTTATCTACCTGTTCACTACACCTGGACCATGGTAGGTTATCTACCTGTTCACTACACCTGGACCATGGTAGGTTATCTACCTGTTCACTACACCTGGACCATGGTAGGTTATCTACCTGTTCACTACACCTGGACCATGGTAGGTTATCTACCTGTTCACTACACCTGGACCATGGTAGGTTATCTACCTGTTCACTACACCTGGACCATGGTAGGTTATCTACCTGTTCACTACACCTGGCCCATGGTAGGTTATCTACCTGTTCACTACACCTGGCCCATGGTAGGTTATCTGCTAGTGTTGCTGCTAGAGTATCTAATCTATTCCATCTGTGTTCCTCCCCTCTCCCTTCCTCCCCTCTCTTTTTCAATTTGTAAGTCGCTCTGGATAAGAGCGTCTGCTAAATGACGTAAATGTAATGTTTTCTCCCCTCCTTCTGTCCCCCATTCCTCCCTCCTCCCCTCTCCCTTCCTCCCCTCTCTCTTCTCCCCTCCTTCTGTCCCCCATTCCTCCCTCCTCCCCTCTCCCTTCCTCCCCCTCTCTTCTCCCCTCCTTCTGTCCCCCATTCCTCCCTCCTCCCCTCTCCCTTCCTCCCCTCTCTCTTCTCCCCTCCTTCTGTCCCCCATTCCTCCCTCCTCCCCTCTCCCTTCCTCCCCTCTCTCTTCTCCCCTCCTTCTGTCCCCCATTCCTCCCTCCCACCGTCAGCTCCAGGGCCAGCAGGCGCCTCTGTGCTCGGCTAGTTTCACTCCCTCCTCTGGAACTCTGGGACCCAACGCCAAGATGGACGTCACCGTGACCTTCACAGCTCACACTGATGTTAGTATACTACAGTTCAGGCTGATGTTAGTACACTACAGTTCAGGCTGATGTTAGTATACTACAGTTCAGGCTGATGTTAGTATACTACAGTTCAGGCTGATGTTAGTATACTACAGTTCAGGCTGATGTTAGGATACTACAGTTCAGGCTGATGTTAGTATACTACAGTTCAGGCTGATGTTAGTACACTACAGTTCAGGCTGATGTTAGTATACTACAGTTCAGACTGATGTTAGTACACTACAGTTCAGGCTGATGTTAGTATACTACAGTTCAGGCTGATGTTAGTATACTACAGTTCAGGCTGATGTTAGTATACTACAGTTCAGGCTGATGTTAGTATACTACAGTTCAGGCTGATGTTAGTATACTACAGTTCAGGCTGATGTTAGTATACTACAGTTCAGACTGATGTTAGGTACTACAGTTCAGACTGATGTTAGTATACTACAGTTCAGACTGATGTTAGGATACTCAGTTCAGATGATGTTAGATACTACAGTTCAGGCTGATGTTAGTAATACCGTTCAGGTGATGTAGTACTACAGTTCAGGCTGATGTTAGTATACTACAGTTCAGGCTGATGTTAGTATACTACAGTTCAGGCTGATTTTAGTGTACTACAGTTCAGGCTGATGTTAGTGTACTACAATTCAGGCTGATGTTAGTACACTACAGTTCAGGCTGATGTTAGTACACTACAGTTCAGGCTGATGTTAGTACACTACAGTTCAGGCTGATGTTAGTACACTACAGTTCAGGCTGATGTTAGTATACTACAGATCAGGCTGATGTTAGTACACTACAGTTCAGGCTGATGTTAGTATACTACAGTTCAGGCTGATGTTAGTACACTACAGTTCAGACTGATGTTAGTATACTACAGTTCAGGCTGATGTTAGTACACTACAGTTCAGGCTGATGTTAGTATACTACAGTTCAGGCTGATGTTAGTACACTACAGTTCAGGCTGATGTTAGTATACTACAGTTCAGGCTGATGTTAGTATACTACAGTTCAGGCTGATGTTAGTATACTACAGTTCAGACTGATGTTAGGATACTACAGTTCAGACTGATGTTAGTATACTACAGTTCAGGCTGATGTTAGTATACTACAGTTCAGGCTGATGTTAGTATACTACAGTTCAGACTGATGTTAGTATACTACAGTTCAGGCTGATGTTAGTATACTACAGTTCAGACTGATGTTAGTATACTACAGTTCAGGCTGATGTTAGTATACTACAGTTCAGGCTGATGTTAGTATACTACAGTTCAGGCTGATGTTAGTATACTACAGTTCAGGCTGATGTTAGTACACTACAGTTCAGGCTGATGTTAGTATACTACAGTTCAGGCTGATGTTAGTATACTACAGTTCAGGCTGATGTTAGTATACTACAGTTCAGGCTGATGTTAGTATACTACAGTTCAGACTGATGTTAGTATACTACAGTTCAGGCTGATGTTAGTATACTACAGTTCAGGCTGATGTTAGTACACTACAGTTCAGACTGATGTTAGTATACTACAGTTCAGGCTGATGTTAGTATACTACAGTTCAGGCTGATGTTAGTATACTACAGTTCAGGCTGATGTTAGTACACTACAGTTCAGACTGATGTTAGTATACTACAGTTCAGGCTGATGTTAGTATACTACAGTTCAGGCTGATGTTAGTATACTACAGTTCAGGCTGATGTTAGTATACTACAGTTCAGGCTGATGTTAGTATACTACAGTTCAGACTGATGTTAGTATACTACAGTTCAGGCTGATGTTAGTATACTACAGTTCAGGCTGATGTTAGTATACTACAGTTCAGGCTGATTTTAGTATACTACAGTTCAGGCTGATGTTAGTGTACTACAATTCAGGCTGATGTTAGTACACTACAGTTCAGGCTGATGTTAGTACACTACAGTTCAGGCTGATGTTAGTACACTACAGTTCAGGCTGATGTTAGTACACTACAGTTCAGGCTGATTTTAGTACACTACAGTTCAGGCTGATGTTAGTATACTACAGTTCAGGCTGATGTTAGTACACTACAGTTCAGACTGATGTTAGTATACTACAGTTCAGGCTGATGTTAGTACACTACAGTTCAGGCTGATGTTAGTATACTACAGTTCAGGCTGATGTTAGTATACTACAGTTCAGGCTGATGTTAGTATACTACAGTTCAGGCTGATGTTAGTACACTACAGTTCAGGCTGATGTTAGTACACTACAGTTCAGGCTGATGTTAGTACACTACAGTTCAGACTGATGTTAGTATACTACAGTTCAGGCTGATGTTAGTACACTACAGTTCAGGCTGATGTTAGTATACTACAGTTCAGGCTGATGTTAGTAACTAGGTGTGTCAGTATACTACAGTTCAGGCTGATGTTAGTACACTACAGTCAGGCTGATTGTTAGTACACTACGTTCAGGCTGATGTTAGTATACTACAGTTCAGGCTGGATGTTAGTACACTACAGTCAGGCTGATGTTAGTACACTACAGTTCAGGCTGATGTTAGTACACTACAGTTCAGACTGATGTTAGTATACTACAGTTCAGGCTGATGTTAGTACACTACAGTTCAGGCTGATGTTAGTATACTACAGTTCAGGCTGATGTTAGTATATTACAGTTCAGGCTGATGTTAGTACACTACAGTTCAGGCTGATGTTAGTATACTACAGTTCAGGCTGATGTTAGTATACTACAGTTCAGGCTGATGTTAGTACACTACAGTTCAGGCTGATGTTAGTATACTACTAGTTTCAGGCTGATGTTAGTATACTACAGTTCAGGCTGATGTTAGTACACTACAGTTCAGGCTGATGTTAGTACACTACAGTTCAAGCTGATGATAGTACACTACAGTTCAGGCTGATGTTAGTATACTACAGTTCAGGCTGATGTTAGTGTACATTATGCACTGCTCTGGGATGTAAGTATCTATCATCCACTGGACACTCTATAGCTCTATACTAAGAGTGACTGATGTCTCTCTGTCCCTGTCCTTCCCTGGACACTAAACATAGCTCTATACTAAGAGTGACTGATATATCTCTGTCCCTGTCCTTCCCTGGACACTAAACATAGCTCTATACTAAGAGTGACTGATATATCTCTGTCCCTGTCCTTCCCTGGACACTAAACATAGCTCTATACTAAGAGTGACTGATGTCTCTCTGTCCCTGTCCTTCCCTGGACACTAAACATAGCTCTATACTAAGAGTGACTGATATATCTCTGTCCCTGTCCTTCCCTCTAGATGGAGTTGAGTGAGGTATCAGCGTTGTGTGAGGTGACAGGCATGAAAGATCCTCTGGTTCTGGGATTCTTTTCTAAAGCCCAGAGACTCAACGTGTCCTACTGTCTACCTAGAGACTGGTACGTGTCCTACTGTCCTACTGTCTACCTAGAGACTGGTACGTGTCCTACTGTCCTACTGTCTACCTAGAGACTGGTACGTGTCCTACTGTCCTACTGTCTACCTATAGACTGGTACCTGTCCTACTGTCTACCTAGAGACTGGTACGTGTCCTACTGTCTGACTGTCTACTATAGACTGGTACTTCCCTACTGCCTACTTTCTACCTAGAATGGGTACGTGTCCTACGCTCCTAGAGACGGGTACTGCCTACGTCCAACTGTTACCTAGAACGGGACTTTCCTAGTCACCTTAACTGGTCCTGCCCACTGTCTCCAAAGTTGGTACGTGTTTTTTCCTATCCCTCCTGGACTGGTACCTGTCCTACTTCTTACCTTAGACTGGTACTTGCCCTACTTGTCCTCTGTCTCCTAGAGATTGGTATTTTGTTACTGCCCCTACGTCTCCCTAGAGACGGGTACCTGGCCTACCCCTACTGTTTACCTAAGAAGTCGTGTCCACTGTCTACTGAGACTGGTACGTGTCCACTGTCTACCAAAGAGGGTACCTTCCTCGTCCTACTGTCTACCTAAGACGGGGTCCCCTGCCCTACTGTCCTAGTCACCTAAGCTGGTATTTTCCCAGTCTACCTAGAGCGGGAGGGGCCTATGTTACTAGAGCTGGTAGTTTTTCCTACTGTCACTTTACCAAAGACGGTACCTGTCCTTGTCCTTTTCTCCTAGAGATGGTACCTGTCCTCGTTACCTGAGATGGTCTTCCCCTTTACTCCCCACTGTCTTAAAATAACTGGCCCGGTCCTCTGTCCTACTGTTTCTACTAGAGAGGGGTAGTGTCCTATGTCTCCCTTAGACGGGTACATGTCCTACGTCCTATGTCTACCTAGAGCTGGTACTGCCTTTGCCCTACTGCTACCTAGAGACTGGTACCTTTTTCAATGTTACCTGAGACTGGTCGTGTCCTACTGCCCCTACGTTACCTATAATGGTACTGTCCACTGTCCTACTGCTACCTAGAGATGTACCCCCTATTTTCCCCCTACTGCACCTAGAGACTGGTCCCGTCCTATGCCCAAACCTAGAGGGGTATTCCCCAATGTTAGTCTCCTAAATGGTACGTTCCTACTGTCCTACGTCTCCCCAGGATGGTCCCCTTTAGTCACCTATGACTGGCTGTCCTACGCCCTACGTTCCCTGAGCTGGTAGTCCTATGTCCTATTTTCTCCCTAGGAGGGTCCTGCCCTATTCTCCCTATGAGGTCGTGTCCTTTTCTACCTAAGACGGTAGGGTTTCTCTGCCCTACTGTCTACCTGGACGGGTACCGTCTATGTTCCTAGAGCTGGTACTTGCCCATGTCCACTGCTACCTATGAGGTCCCCGTCCTAAGTCTACCTGAGACGGATGTCCCTGCCCTAGTTCCCTAGAATGGTACTTCCCCTCTGTCCTCTGTCTCCCTATAGAAGGCCCCTTTCCTAGTCTCCTAGAGACTGGTGTTCCTACTGTCTACCTAGAGATGGTACGTGTCCACTTTCCATTTCCCTAGAGACTGGTAGTGCCTACTGCCACTGTCAATATAGATGGTACATGCCCTATTCTCCTGTCTACTAGAGCTGGTACGGCCCTCGCTTTTTACTATAGAGGACCTGTCCCTGCCTACTGTCCCCTATGACTGGTACCGTCTCTGTCCTCTGCCCTACCTAGAGATTGGTCTGTCCTACGTCAAACCTATAGAGGTACATGTCCTATGTCTACCTAGAGCTGGTACGTGTCCCGCCCTCTGTTCCCTAGAGCTGGGTTACCTGACCACTCCGCCACAGTATACTTGGACCTTTTTGTCCCATGGAATAAATGTGTAGATTTTAAAAGTTTTTCCACAAAACCCCGGATAGGGACCCCCATTTATTACGTTTGAAAATCGCAACAAATAATCTGCTCGCCCCCAAACCAAGGGAGCATAAAAAGTCATGTAAAATTTTTAAAACAACAAAAAAATTCCTTGATCCCCCTTCCAGACTTCCTTTCTCCTCCCCAAGGACGTCAGAGGACAAAATCGTTAACCACTTAAATGAGGAAATCAATTTAACTTGCGCAAACCCTAGATGCAGTTTCACCCCTAAAAACGAAAAAAATTTGTCATAAGAAACTACTCCCGGTAACAGAAAAACCCGAGCTTTGAAACCCAGCTCCAGGAAAATTGGACGGAAATGGGCCCCCACCAAACTGGAATCCTTCCACTAGCTTGGAAAGAAAACCGTGCAGTACCGAAGCCCTCATGGCTCGTTTTATTCCCACTTTCCAACTTAAACGAGGGGGGAAAAAAAACAACCAAAAAATTTTTTTGATACTGTTCCAAAGCTAAATAAAAAAAGCTTCCCCCAAAAGGATGGGTTTCACTTCGCAGTAAAATTTTATGAACTTTTTGGGAAAAATTTTGACCTTAAAAGCAAAAATTTCGGCTCCTCTTTGAATCTGCGTTTCCTCCAGGGGTTGCTGTCCTGGATCTGCACAGCTTGCGGGGGCTGGGGTCGGGAAGAATTAAATTTTTTGACTATTCTTGACACAATATAAAATAATCAGGCCTTAACCTTCAAACTGCATTTCGGAACCTATTTCCCACTAAAAGCTGAAGGGGTGCTTCCTGTGCTTGGCCCTCCCCATGTTGAAATAAAAAAACGCCCCTATCCCCCGGTTGTACCCAAATCACTAAAAGGGGGTGAAAAGCCTTCTTGAAAAAAACCAAACCTTTCCCAAAATAAAAAAACTATCGGCCTTATCGAATCTTCCCTTCCCCTCAAAAAAAAAAAAATGTTTCGCACAACCACTGCCTTTCGAAGACAAAAAAATGACCCAAATGCTTTTTGGTTTTTTTGACCCCCTCATGCACGAACTGACTGTGAGGTGGTAAATGAAAATTTTTTAAGGCTCAACCGGGCTCATCGCCCCCGTTATAGCCTTTGGCTGCCCTTTTACCCCAAAAGAACCCCATTCTTTTGGAGAGACTGGAAACCCAAATTGGGCTACACGGACAAAGTTCTGGCCCTTTTTAATCTTACGTGAAATATCAGTTTTCTCTGGAATGGGCTGTCTCCGACAATCAATGTTTCATTTTCGGGGTTCCTCAAGGTTCGTTTTAGGCCATTTGTTTTTTTTTTTTTCATAATTTTACCCCTTTGGGGATTTTTTTTCGAAAACATAAAGTTTCTTTCACTGCTATGCGGTAACACGCGACTTTCAATGAAACAGGTGAAGCCCCAAAAAAGCCCTCGCTAAAGCCCGTGTTTCAGACATAAGGAAGTGGATGGCTGAAAATTTCTATTTTAAACTGGAAAAAAGAGATGCTTTTCTAGGGCCCAAAAACAAAAAGGCTTCTGTAAAAACTGACAATTCATCTTTAGGTTTTAAAGTCGTCTTTAAAAACGTGAAGGACCTCGGTTATCTTGACTGATTTTCTTTTTGACGAACAATCAAGATGTTTCAAGGGAAATTTTTTTCCATCTAAACATTGCAAAAATCGAAATTTTCTGTCCAAAAATGATGCGAAAAATTTTCCTGCTTGTTACTTTAGGTTATATGCAAAAGCTTATTTCCGGGTCCCCGGGTAAAGCACTAAAAAAACTTCTTAGTGCTAAAAGGGGCTGCTAAGGGGTCCGACTAAAACCCAAAAAATTTGAATTTTTAAATCCGTGCTAGTTCCCACACTGGTTCCTGTTAAGGCAAGGGCTTTTAAAAGGTTTTTTCTTTACCTTAAAGCGTTTTATGGGCTTGCTCCACCTATTTTCCGAGTTTGGGCCCCGCCGTACATACCAATCGTCCACGGGCCAAAAAAGGCAGGCCTCCTAATTTTCCCTAAATTTCAAACAACGCGGGAGGAGGGCTTTCTCCCTTAGCTCCATTTTATGGAAAAGTTTCCCCACCCCGTGAGGGCGAACCCGGTCCAAATTTAAGTCTTACTGAAGACTTATTCTTCAGTGGCATATGTTGATGTAGTCTGGCCCCCGGAGTGTGAAGGGGAACGGAAAGGCTCGGAGCAAAGAACAGCCCCTTTCTGTCTTGCCGGGCCCGGTTCCCCTCCTCCACGGGGTTCTTGCCTCTAAAACCCCGTTTCGGGGGGGCACTGGCTTGCTTGGGGTCTTTTAGCCGTCCCTAGGAGGGGTGGCCTGGTGGGTTGAGTTCTGACTGACTTCCCGTTGGGTTGGCGCCCCCCCTTGGTTTGTGGTGGGGGAACCTCTGTGGGCTTACTCGGCCCTTGTCTCGGATTTTAATTTGGGGGTTTTAGGATATCCCCTGGGGGTGGGGGGGGGCTTTTGGGAGAGTGGGTGGGGGTTTTAATCCTTCCGTTTGGCCCTGTCCGGGGTTTCTTCGGATGGGGGACAGTGCTCCGGACCGTTTTCCGTTCCCGCCTCCTATTTATGCCGCAGTAGTTTATGGGTGGGGGGTGGTTAGTTGGTTTTTAAAACCTGGAACTTTCCTGTTTATCCGTGTCTGTGTGAAAATTTTGTATGTCTCTAAATTCTCTCGTCCCCTCTTTCCTCTGAAACCCGAGCCCCGGCCCTACTTCCCCACTACCCGGGCTCTGGGCACCTGTGTCCCCATCCCCCTGGCCTGTGCATTCCTTTCAAAAGTTTTGCCCGCGGTTCGAAACCCACCGTCCCCCACCCGCTTTTTTTTCAACCTTTTAATGATCGGCTTGAAAACCCAAATGAGGCTGAGCCTAGGGCCTCGTCGGGCTACCGGCCGGGTATCCTTGCTGCCCCGTCCCGGCCCTTTTGCTTTTCCGTTCAATGTTCTGCCGGGTTATGGAAACCCCTACCTGCCAACTGCTTTTTCAAAATCTTTAAGATTTGGTATGAAAAGCCCAAAGAGTTTATTCCGGGTTTTTATTTGACCCCCTGCTTGTCATTATAAAAATTTTTGAACTTTTTTGGGTGGTTTTTTTATAATCTCCACCCCCCCACAGCCCCAAGAGGATGGCACCCTCATAGCCCCGGGGCCCCCTGGTTTTTTTCCTAGGTTTTGCCTTTTGGGAGTTTTTTTCTAGCCCCCGTGCTTCTACACCTGCATTTAAATAGCGTTTTTGGGGTTTTTTGGGTGGGGTTTTTGTCAGCACTTCAGATATTTGCTGTGTGAAAGGGGTATATAAATAAAAATTTATTGATTGATTGATTACTGGTACCTGTCCCACGTCTACCTAGAGATGGTACGCCCGTCCTACTGTTTTAAATTACTGTCACCTATTTAAAAAAGGGGCTGGGACCTGTTTTCCTCTTTCCCTACCCCTTTTTCTACCTAGAGACTTTTGTACGTCCTACGTTTTGGGGGGTTTCCCACTGTTACTGCACCCGGGGGGACGGGCCTCTGTTCCCTTTAAGACTGGTATGCCTATGCCCCTTTTTTACCAAGATGGTACCCCTTTTCCCACTGTAAAACCCGGGAGATTTTTCCCCCCCCATTCCTGTTTGGGGGGCCCTTTTTTTTTTTTGTCCCCGGGGGGGTTTCCCCTTTTAGGTGGGCCACCAGTTTTTTTTTTCCGGACCCTCCTGTCAAGGCTCAGGTATTTTTTTATGCGGGGGCCCCCCAGGATTTTTTTTAGGGGGTTTTTTTGCGGTTTTTTTTTGAGGTTTTTTGGGGAAATGGTTTTAACTGTTTTTAAAAGTGCCTTTAAAAATTTTTAAAAATTTTGTTTTCTTTTCTCCCCGGCCCCAAAAAAGGGATGGGCCCCTAACTGTCCCCAGCCCTGGTGTGCCTTTCAGTTTTCCTAGAAATCCTTCCCCAACCCTGCAACTTTTTAGGCGGGGGCCCTGCCCTTTAAATGGGGGGGTTTTTGGGTTTGTTATTATAAGGGTCCGGGGTACCCCACTTCAACCGGGGTTTTTCCCCTATGACCTATAGACTGAGTTTATTCCTACTTTACAAGGTGAAACTTATGTTTTTACCGGAGGCCGTTATTCTCCCCCAGGGGAGACTGCCCTACGGGGCCCCTTTGTCCCTTTGGGCCTTTTGTTTTCTACCAAGGGGGGTTTCCCCTTCTACTGTTTTTAAAAGGGGGTCGTCCACTTTCCCCCCTTTAGGATTGGTTCCCTTTTGAAAAAACTGGCCTTTTACTTTTCCCCCTAAGACTGGTACTGTCCTACGGTCCTATGTTTACAAGAGGGTAGTGTCCTAGTCCACGATAGAGCGGTCCCTGCCCTACTTTTTACTGTCTCCTGGGGGACGGTCCCTGTCCTTTTAAGAAATTTTTTACCCTTGTTACTTTAGAGGACTGACTGCCCTACTGTCTACCTAGAGAGGGGTTACGTCCTACTCTACCTATAGACGGACTGTCCTACTGCCCTACTGCTCCCTGAGAGGGGGTACTGTCCACTGACCTATTCTCCCTAGAGATGGCCCTGTCTATTTTACCAGAATGGGGGTTTACTGCCTTCCTTGCGGGGTTTTTTTCCCTTTCTGGTTTAAACCCCCCCCGGTTTTCCTTTTCCTCCTTCTTCCAAGCCAGCCCCTAAAAATGGTACTGCCCCTATGCCCTACTGTCTACCTGGATGGTATGCCCTAGTTACCTATGATGGACTGTCCTCGCCCTACTGTTACCTAGGACGGAGTGCCTATCCCCTACGTTCCTAGAGACTGGTCCGTCCTAGTTCCAAGACTGGACGGCCCTTTGTCTCCCTAAGATGGTAGGCCCTACTGTCCTACGTCTCCCTAGAACTGGTACTGCCCTACTTCTCCCTGGGAGGTAATGTCCTAGTCACCAAAGGGTGGTACCTGTTACTTCTACCTAGGACTGTACGGCCTACTGTCCTACTGTCTCCCTAGAGACTGGATTTGCCCTACGCCTATGTCTACCTAAGATGGTCATGCCCAAATGTTTCCCTAGGAATGGACGGTTCCACTGTCAATAGAGATGGTAGTGTCCTATGTCTAGTCTCCCTAGAGACTGGTACGGCCCTATGTCCACTGTCTCCCTATGCTTTCCCTTTCCCCTACTGCAGTCACCTAGGACGGGTACGTTTTCCTACTGTCTACTAGAGATGGTATTTGCCATTCCTTGTTCCCTAAAAACGGTACTTCCTATGTCTACCTAAGACTGGTACGTGCCCTACGCTACTAGAGAGGGAGGTCCTATGTTACCTAGAGACTGGTCCTGTCCTATTTTTCTACCTATAGACGGGTTTTAAACCTGTCCTACTTTTTCTCCCTAGAGACTGGTACTGCCCTACTGTCCTACTTCCTAAACGGTACTTCCTAGTTACCAGAGACGGTCCCTGCCCTACTGTCTACTAGAGATGGTATTGCCCCCCTGTCCTATGTCTATAAGACTGTACCTGCCCTATTTTTCCCTAAGGAGGGGTACCTGTCCTACTGTCCTACTTTTTACCTAGGAGGGGTACTGTCCAAATGTCTACCAAGATGGTCCCTGCCCTCTGTCCTACTTGCTCCCTATAGGGGGAGGGGCCAGCCCTACGTTCCCCTAGGACGGTAGTGCTACTGCCCTCCTTTATGGGGTGGTAGGGCCCTAGCCTATGTCTACCTAAGATGGAGGCCTACTGCCTCTGTTACCTAGGGGATGGTGGCCCTACGTCCTACTGTTCCCTAGAGAGGCCCTGTCCTATGCCCTATGTCTACTAGGGGACGGTGTGTTACTGCCCTTGTTACCTAGGAGGTCCCTGCCCTACTGTTTACTAGGGGACTGGTACGGTCCTACGTCCTACGTCTACCTAAGAGGGGAGGCCCTACTGTCCTAGTCTCCCTAGAGAGGACCGGTCCTAGTCATAGAGACTGGTATTTGCCCTACTGTCCTAGTCTACCATAGAGACCGCCTATGCCCCCTAGAGATGGTACCTGCCCTATGTCACCTAGAGACTGGTATTGCCTACGTCTACTTTTCCCCCTATAGATTTGTCCCGCCCCTACTGTCCACCTGAGACTGGCCCCGCCCTACGTCCCCTGGGGAGCCCCCCCTTACTTTTTGCCCAAAACCCGCCCCAAAAAGGGTCCCCTACCTTTTTCCGACTGGCCTGTTCTGTTACCTAAGAGGTACGTGCCCCAAAAGTTACCTGGACAGTCCCTGCCCTACTGTCCTATGCTTACCAAAGGGGGAGGGTACCTGTCCTACTTCCCCCTAGGACGGGTAGTGCCCTACTTTTCCCCTATAGCTGGTACGGGTCCTACTGTTCCCAAAGGGGACTGGCCCTGTTTACTGTCCTAGCTTACCTAGAGACGGGACCTGTTATGCCCACTGGGAAACTGGAGTGTCCATGCCCACTAGAGCGGTACGTGTCCTATGTCTATGAGAGGGGCGTGTCCTATGTTCCTAGGACGGGGCCCTTTTCCTAGTCCACTGTTACCTAGAGCGGTTTTCCCGCCTAGTTACTATAGACTGGACTGCCTAGTCTCCCTAAGACAGGTAGTGCTATGTTCCCTAGAGATGGTCCCTTCCTCTGTCCACCTGGGAGATGGTACGTGTCTTGTCCACCTAGAGGGGTACCTGTCCTCTTTTCCCCTATAGATGGCCCTGTTCCCGCCCCTTAAGACGGGTCCCGCCTACGCCATAGAGGGGGTATGTCTAGTTCCTATGACGGGTTTGTGTCCAGTCTCCCTGAGACTGGCCCGCCTACGTTTACCTAGGACGGCCCCTGCCCTACTGTATAGAGACTGGCTGCTAGCCCCCCTGGTGGTAGGTTTTATGTCCTATGTCCCCCCAGAGGGGTCCCTGCCCTATGTCCCCCAGAGAGGTAGTGCCCTAGCCCGCCCACCGAGACTGGTCCGTCCTCGCCCACTGAGAGGTAGTGTCTATGCCCTATGCCCCCTAGAGACTGGACTTTCTGTCCCCTAGAGATGGTAGGCCCATGCCCTACTGCCACCAGAGCTGGTAGGCCCCTACGTCTCTTGAGGGCCCGTCCTACTGTTTTTTTTTTAATAGGACTGGTACGGCCCCTATTTTACCTTAGAGGGTACCTGCCTACTGTCACCTAGGAAGGACGTGTTTACTGCCCCCTAGAGATGGTCGTGCCCTAGGCTCCCTAGAGCGGGAGGTCCTATGTCTACCGAGATGGTCCCGCCCTACTGCCCCCTTGTTAATAGAGACTGGTCCCTGTCTATGTCTACCTAAGATGGCCCTGCCCTACTGTTCCAAAGGGAAGGGTTTACGTTCCTATGTCTCCCCTGAGACTGGTCCCTGTCCTACTGCCACCTAGAGATGGAGGTCCTATGCCCCCTAGAGGGGGGGACCTGTCCTATTCTACCTAAGACTGGTACGTCAGTTACATAGGACTGGCCCTGTTTACGTTGGGGGGTGTACCTGTCTATGTTACCTATAGACTGGTAGTGTCCTGGGGGTTACCTAGAGCGGACGCTCTGCTTAGAGATGGTCCTGTCCTCTGTTACCTAGGGGACTGGTCCCTGTCCTACTGTCCACCTAGAGACTGGTACGTGCCCTACTGCCCTACTGCCCACCTAGAGAGGCCCTGTCAATGTCCACTAGAGAGGGTACGGTCCCTATGTCCTACGTCCACTGGCTGGATGCCTACTGCCCACCTAGAGATGGTTTTGCCCTATGCCCTAGCCCACCTAGAGACGGGACCGCCCCTACTGTCCACCTAGAGATGGTACGTGTCCTATTCCCCTTGCCCACCTAGAGACTGGTACGGGGCTAGTTCCCTATAGATGGCCCCGCCCCCTTTAGTCCTAGTCCCCCCTGGACTGGTAGGTCCTACTGTTACCTATAGCTGGTACGCCCTACGCACCAAGACGGGACCTGTCCTACTGTCCATGTCACCTAAAGACTTTACGTGTCCTACGTTCCTATAGAATGGCCCTGTCCTAGTCCCCCTAGAGATGGTGGGTCCTACGTTTACCATAACTGGTCCCGTCCTACGTCTACCTAGGGGCCGGTAGGGCCTACGTTACCTATAGACTGGTACCTGTCCTATTGTTTACCAAAGATGGACGCCCTAGTCATATAATGGTATGTCCTATTTTTTAATTTTTACCTAGAGATGGTACGGTCCTATGTCTACCTAGAGACTGGACCGTCCTAGCCCACCTAGAGAGGGGATTTGCCTATGTCAAAAGAGTTTATGGAACCAAAAAGGGTTTCCTTGGGGAGAGCCGAAAACCCCTTTTTTTCAAAAGGTGTTCCTTTTTTTAGGAGCAAAAACTTGTTTTTTTCAGGTAGACTGGTTTGGCACCCCAAAACAGAAAAACTTAAAACCTAAATCGTTCTAATTGGGGTTTTAGGGTTCTAGAAAACATAAAATTTTTTTTATAAATCACAAAACGAACCACACATTAATGTACTTTTTTTTTAACGGTTTCACACGTTGCAGCCAACAGTTATTTTAGGAAAACATTTTTCTGGGGGCTTTGTTGGAGCTGAGGTAGCTAACCCAACAGGTGGTCCCTTGTCTTCGTCGTTGGCCATTGGCCGTGTGGGAACCATTACCCTAAAAAAGGGGGGTTACAATTTAACCTTTTTTTTTTGAAGATTTTTTCCGTGTATGAAAAGATAAGGCCAAAAAACGGAAGCGATGGTTTTAAATTTGGGTTTTAAACAAAACCCCCCGTACAAAAGACGCCTTTGTCCAAGACTTTTTAGGTAAGGAAAAGTGGAACTGAGAGTCTGAAAAGGGTCGTCCAATGACTTTAGGTAATGGTGGAATGAGAGTCATGAAAGGCTTCGTCAAGATCTTTGGGGAATGAGGGAATGAGAGTCATGATCAAGGCCGCCCAAGACTTTATGTGTAATGTAGTGGAAGAGATATGATCAAGGTTCGTCCAAATCTTATGGAATGGTTTTGGGGAACGGAGTCATGATCAAGGTTGTCCAAAGATCTTAGGTAATTAGGGAAACTGGAGTCAGATCAAGGCTTTCCAAGACTTTTAGGGTAATGGGTGGAATGAGGTCTTGATAAAGGGTTTCGCCTGCCTTTGTGAAATGGATGGAATGGAGTCTGATAAAGGTTTCGCCCAAGACTCTTAGTGAATGTAGGGAATGAGGTCATGATCGGGGTTGTCCCAATGATTTATTGAATGGGGAATGGAGTCATGACAAGGCTTTCCAAGATCTTAGGTTAATGGATGGAACTGAGAGCAATAAAGGCTTCCCCAAATGACTTTTATGTGTAATGGAGGGGAAAATGAAGTCATGAATGACTTTATGTGTCTAAGTAGTGAACTGAGAGTCATGATCAAGGCTTCGTCCAATGACTCTTATGTGTAATGGAGTGGAACTGAGAGTCATGATCAAGGGCTTCGTCCAATGACTCTTATGTGTAATGGAGTGGAACTGAGAGTCATGATCAAGGCTTCGTCCAATGACTCTATGTGTAATGGAGTGGAACTGAGAGTCATGATCAGGCTTCGTCCAATGACTCTTATGTGTAATGTAGTGGAACTGAGAGTCATGATCAAGGCTTCGTCCAATGACTCTTATGTGTAATGTAGTGGAACTGAGAGTCATGATCAAGGCTTCGTCCAATGACTCTTATGTGTAATGGAGTGGAACTGAGAGTCATGATCAAGGCTTCGTCCAATGACTCTTATGTGTAATGGAGTGGAACTGAGAGTCATGATCAAGGCTTCGTCCAATGACTCTTATGTGTAATGTAGTGGAACTGAGAGTCATGATCAAGGCTTCGTCCAATGACTCTTATGTGTAATGGAGTGGAACTGAGAGTCATGATCAAGGGCTAGCTAGTGACTGGTGTATCATGCTGTAGCTTGTCTATTGAGCGTCCTTTGGCCAATCAGCAAGCAGTATTTCATTTTCCAACGTCGATCAAGCCAAATTGATGTTAGATGATGTGTGTCTTCCCTCCAGTCCTGGATTAGATGAAGAGGACCCTGCTGCATCGTTGGTGCTGGACTTTGGAGACAACGTCCTGTTGAAGCGACCAATCACCAAGCAGCTGGTTATAACCAATCACACGGCTATCCCAGCCCCCTTCACCCTGGAGGCAGAGTACTTCACTGGACACGCCCCCTCACCACCAGCCGGCCAATCACAGCAGAGGTACAGTAACGTCTGTATTTTCTTAGCCTATGAGATGGCTAGCATCCAGGTCTCAGGGATACAGTATCTTCAACACAGCTTCCGTTACCTGAAAACCGGATGTGACTCCGCTTAGACATGTCTTTACGCCTGCTACGTTAGGTTAGTATCCTCTAAACCATCTGTTCATGTGTTTCATGCATTAGTGTTTTCTTTGAATTGTTTGCATTTAATAAATACAGAGGCTTGCGAAAGTATTCTTTGGGGGGTTTGTATCATTTGATTTACGCAACATGCCTACCACTTTGAAGATGCAAAATATTTTTTATTGTGAAACAAACAAGAAATAAGACAAAAAAATCAGAACACTTGAGCGTGCATAACTATTCACCCCCCCAAAGTCAATACTTTGTAGAGCCACCTTTTGCAACAATTACAGCTGCAAGTCTCTTGGGGCATGTCTCTATAAACTTGGCACATCTAGCCAATGGGATTTCAGCCCATTCTTCAAGACAAAACTGCTCCATCTCCTTCAAGTTGGATGGGTTCCGCTGGTGTACAGCAATCTTTAAGTCATACCACAGATTCTCAATATGATTGAGGTCTGGGCTTTGACTAGGCCATTCTAAGACATTTAAACGTTTCCCCTTAAACCACTTGAGTGTTGCTTTAGCAGTATACTTAGGGTCATTATCCTGCTGGAAGGTGAACCTCTGTCCCAGTCTCAAATCTCTGGAAGGCTGAAACAGGTTTCCCTCAAGAATTTCCCTGTATTTAGCGCCATCATTCCTTAAATTCTGACCAGTTTCCCAGTCCCTGCCGATGAAAAACATCCCCACAGCATGATGCTGCCACCACCATGCTTCACTGTGGGGATGGTGTTCTCGGGGTGATGAGAGGTGTTGGGTTTGCGCCAGACATAGCGTTTTCCTTGATGGCCAAAAGGCTCAATTTTAGTCTCATCTGACCAGAGTACCTTCTTCCATATTTCAGGGCGTCTCCCACATGCCTTTTGGCGAACACCAAACGTGTTTGCTTATTTTTTTCTTTAAGCAATGGCTTTTTTCTGGCCACTCTTCTGTAAATCCCAGCTCTGGAGTGTACGGCTTAAAGTGGTCATATGGACAGATACTCCAATCTCTGCTGTGGAGCTTTGCAGCTCCTTCAGGGTTATCTTTGACTAAAATGTAAAAAAATATATTTGGTCTCTTTGTTGCCTCTCTGATTAATGCCCTCCTTGCCTGGTCCGTGAGTTTTGGTGGGCGGCCCTCTCTTGGCAGGTTTGTTGTGGTGCCATATTCTTTCCATTTTTTAAATAATGGATTTAATGGTGCTCCGTGGGATGTTCTAAGTGTCTGATATTTTTTTATAACCCAACTCTGATCTGTACTTCTCCACAACTTTGTCCCTGACCTGTTTGGAGAGCTCCTTGGTCTTCATGGTGCAGCTTGCTTGGTGGTGCCCCTTGCTTAGTGGTGTTGCAGACTCTGGGGCCTTTCAGAACAGGTGTATATATACTGAGATCATGTGACACTTAGAGTGCACACAGGTGGACTTTATTTAACTAATTATGTGACCTCTGAAGGTAATTGGTTGCACCAGATCTTATTTAGGGGCTTCATAGCAAAGGGGGTGAATACATATGCACACACCACTTTTCAGTTATATATTATTTTGAATTTTTTGAAACAAGTAATTTTTTTCATTTCACTTCACCAATTTGGACTATTTTGTGTATGTCCATTACATGAAATCCAAATAAAAATCCCTTTAAATTACAGGTTGTAATGCAACAAAATAGGAAAACACCAAGGGGGATGAATACTTTAGCAAGGCACTGTACTTATGACTCACCTCTATTATGTTAACGTATGCATTGACTTTGTGTTTCAGGGGCCTGCATGTAAGGAAGCCATTACACTCTGTCCAAGCTGAGAAAGTAGAGGTCAAGGCACAGGAAGGTACACACTAGTATTACTTTACACAGAAATCATTTCATGTTTCATCCCCTGAATACTAGTCGTGTTTTGACTGCGTGTTCCTGTATCTACTGACAGGGTTTGAACCGTGTTTTGACTGTGTGGTCCTGTATCAAAGGGACGGGGGTTGGGAACCCTTTTTGTTTGGACTGCGTTTTCCTGTATTTGACGGGGTTTAAAACCGTGTTTTGATGCGTGTTCCGGATCTACTGAAGGGTTTTTTTGACTTTTGAAACCGGGTTTTTTTTTGGGACTGGTTTTCCCGGGATCTACTGACGGGTTTAAACCCTTTTGTTTTGAAGTTTTCCCGGGTTTAAAATTGGACAGGGTTTTTGGAACCGTGTTTTGCCCTGGTGTTCCGTATCTATGACGGGGTTTAAAACCGTGTTTTGGGCCGGGGTTCCGGGATCTACTGACGGGTTTTTTTAAACCCTTTGTTTTGACTGCGTGTTCCTGTTTTTAAAATGACGGGTTTTTTGAACCTTTGTTTTGAATGCTTTGTTCCGGTACTACTGACGGGGTTTTGAACCCGTTTTGGGGGAAATGCGGGGTTCCCGTATTTTACAAAAGGGGGTTTAAAACCGTGTTTTGACTGGGGTTTTCCGGTATTACTGACGGGGTTTTAAAACCGTTTTTTGACTGCGTGTTCTGTTCAAAATGACGGGGTTTTAAACCCTTTTTTTGGGATGGGGCCCGTATCTACTGACGGGGTTTGGGAACCGTGTTTTGACGTGTTTCCGGGACTATGACGGGGTTTTTAAACCCGTTTTTGGGACTGTTTTTTCCTTTGTATTTACTGACAGGGTTTAAACCCGGGTTGTTTTGGGTGTGTTTGGTATCAAAGACGGGGTTTTAAACCCGGGTTTTTGGGGACTGGTTTTCCTGGATTTTACTAAACGGGGGTTTTAAAACCGGTTTTGATGCGTTTTCCTGTATCTCGGAACAGGGTTTAAAACCGTGTTTTGACTGCTTTTTTCCCTGTATCTACTAACAGGGGTTTGAACCGTGTTTTAAATTTTTTTGCCTTATTACTGACATTTTTTGGGAACCGTTTTTTTGACTGGTTTTCCGATCAAAGGGACGGGGGTTTGAACCGTGTTTTGACTCCCGTGTTCCTGTATTTTATTTGACGGGGGTTTAAACCCGTGTTTTGGGGGGGCCCGTTTTAAATGACGGGGTTTGAACCGTGTTTTGATGTGGCCCCTGTATCTACTGACGGGGTTTGAACCGTTTTTTTGAGGGTTTTGGTTCCTGTATCTACTGACAGGGTTAAACCCCGTGTTTGGGGGGACGGGTTTTCCCTGTATTACGACAGGGTTTGAAACGTGTTTTGACGGGTTTTTTTCCCCTGTTTTCTACTGACGGGGGTTTGAAAGGGTTTTGACTGGGGGGGGTTCCCTTTTTTATCTACGGACGGGGTTTTAAAACCTTTGGTTTTGACGGTTTTCCCTGAATTACTACGGGGTTTAAAAAGTGTTTTACCGGGTTTTCCCGGGATCTACTGACGGGGTTTTGGGAAAGGTTTTTTGGACTGGTTTTTCCTGTATTTTACGACGGGGTTTGAAACGTTTTGATGGGGTTCCGGGATTACTGACGGGGTTTTTAAAACCCTTTTTTTGACTTTTGGGGTTCCTTTTATCTACGACAGGGTTTAAAACCTTGTTTACTGTTTAGGTTTCCGGTTTTTTACTGACGGGGTTTTAAACCGTTTTTGACTGGGGGGTTCCTGTATCTATGACAGGGTTAAACCCGGGTTTTGACTGTGGGGGCCCTTTGTTTTAAAGGACGGGGGTTTTTTTTTTAAAACCGTGTTTGACTGGGGGTTCCTGTATCTATAAACGGGGTTTGGGAAACCGTTTTTTTGGGGACGGGTTGTTCCTTATCTACAAAAAGGGTTTTTTTGGAACCGTTTTTTTTGGGACTGGGGGCCCTGTTCTACTACGGGGTTTTGGAAACCTGTTTTGAATGTGTGGTCCTGTTTACGACGGGTTTAAACCCGGTTTTTTGACGGGGGGCCCTGTAAAAGGGACGGGGTTTTTTAAAAAAGGTGTTTTGCCCGGGTGTTTGTATCTACTCCCAGGGTTTAAAAGGGTTTGACTGCGTGTTCCTGTATTACTGACAGGGGGTTAAAAAAGTTGTTTTGACTGGGGGTTTCCTGTATATAAGGAAGGGTTTAAAAGGGTTTTTGACTGCTGTTCCTGTATTATGACGGGGTTTTAAAACGTGTTTTGACTCCCGGTTCCTGTATCTATGACAGGGTTTAAACGTTTTTTTAAATGCGTTTTCTGAAATTACGGGACGGGGTTTTAAACCGTGTTTTGACGGCGTTTTCCCTGTACAGGGACATTTTTTTAAAACCGTGTTTGATGGGTTTTCCGGTATCTACTGACGGGGTTTTGTAAAACGTTTTTTGGACGGCGTTTTCCTGGTATTCCGGACGGGGTTTTGGGAAAGGGTTTTTTGACGCGGTTCCTGTATTACTGAGGGGTTTTTTAAACCTTTTTTTTTGGATGCGGGGCCCGGTACAAATGAAAGGGTTTAAACCCGTTTTTTTTGATGGTGTTCCTGTTCTACTAAAGGGGTTTTAAACCGTTTTTTGACTGGGTTTTCCCTGTATCTACTGACGGGGTTTTGGGGAACCCGGGTTTTTTGACCTGGTTTTTCCCCTGTATCTACGATGGGGTTTTTGAACCGGTTTTGCTCCCGTTTTCCCCGTATCTACTAAAGGGGTTAAACCCGTTTTTTTGGAGGCGGGGTTCCGGTATTACGGACAGGGTTTAAACCCGTGTTTTACTGGTGTTCCTTTTATTACTGACGGGGTTTAAAACCGTTTTTTTTGGACTGGTTTTCCCTGTATCTAGGGACGGGTTTGAAGGGTTTTTTGGGACTGCGGGGTTCCTGTTTTACGGGACATTTTTGGGAACCCGTTTTTGGGTTTTTTTGACTGGTGGCTGTTCTAGGACGGGGTTTAAAACCGGTTTGCCGTGGGGTTCCGAAATTTACGGAAGGGTTTAAACCCCGTTTTTTTGGACTGTGTGGTCTGTATTTTTGACAGGGTTAAACCCTTTGTTTTGAGGGGTTCCTGTATTTTACTACGGGGTTTTGAACCGTGTTTTGACTGGTTTTCCCTGTATCTACGGCGGGGTTTGAACGTGTTTTAAATGCGTTTTTCCCCTGTATTACGGGACGGGGTTTTTAAAACCGGTTTTGATGGTTTTTCCTGTATTATGACAGGGTTTTTTAAACCTTTGTTGTTTTTGGACTGGGGTTTTTCCTGTATCTACTGACAGGGTTGGAAACCGTTTTTTTGGGAATGCGGGGTTCCCTTTTATTTTACGGACGGGGTTTGAACCCGTGTTTTGATTGCTGTTTTTTGTTTTTGTTTTACTGCCGGGGGGAAGGGGGGAAAAAGGGGGGGAAAAAGGGGGGGAAAGGGGGGGGGGAAGGGGGGGGAAAGGGGGGGGGGGGGGGGGGAGGGGGGGCCGGTGGGGTGGGGGGGGGGGTTTCGGGGGGGTGGGGGGGGGGGTTTGGGGGGGGGGGGGGGAAAGGGGGGGGGGGGGGGGGGGCCCAAAAAAAAACCCAAAAAAAGGGGAAAAACAACGGGCCAAAAAAAAAGAAAAATTTAAAACCCAAAAAAAAAAAAAAACCCCCCCCACACACCCCCCCCCAAACCCCCCCCCCCCCCACAAAAACCCCCCCCCCACCCCCTTTGTTTTTTTTTTTTTTTTTGTTCAAATGACGGGTTTTGAACCTTTGTTTTGATGGGGGCCCCTGTATCTACTGACAGGGTTTGAACCGTGTTTTGATTGGGGGTTTTCCCTGTTTTACTGACAGGGTTTGAACCGTTTTTTTCCCCCTGGTTTTTCCTTTTCTATGACGGGGTTTAAACCCGGGTTTTAAATGGGGTTTTCCCTTTATCTACGGACAGGGTTTAAAACGGTTGTTTTTTGTGGAAAAATTTGGGGTTTTTTTCCTGTACTACTGACAGGGTTGAACCGTTTTTTTGGGGGATGCGTGTTCCGGATTACTGACAGGGTTTAAACCCGTGTTTTGATGCGGTTCCTGTATCTCCCGGGGGGTTTGGGGAACCCGTTTTTTTTGACGGGTTTTTCCCGGGAATCTACGGCCCCCGGGGGTTTAAACCCGTTTTTTGACTGCGTGGCCCTGTTTTCTTGCCCGGGTTTTTAAAACCTTTGTTTTGACTGGTTTCCGTATTACTGACGGGGTTTTGGAAAAACGGGTTTTTTGGGACTGGTTTTCCCCTTTTATCTATGACAGGGTTTGAACCGTGTTTTTGCCTGGTTTTTCCTTTTTATTCTGACGGGGTTTTAAAAGGGTTTTAAATTTGCGTTTTTCCTGTATCTACAAAAAGGGTTTAAAACCTTTTAATTTTTTGACTGGGTTTCCTGTATTAGGGACGGGGTTTTAAACCCGTTTTTTGACTGGTGTTCCTGTATTATTTGACGGGGTTTTTAAACCGGTTTGGGATTTGGGTTTTCCCGTATTACGCCCGGGGTTTAAAAGGGTGTTTTAAATGCGTTTTTTCCTTTGTATCAAAGGGCCCAGGGTTTGAACCGTTTTTTGACGCGTGTTCCTGTATTACTGACGGGGTTTTTGGAACCGGGTTTTGACGGTGTTCCTGTATCAAAGGGACAGGGTTTAAAACCGTTTTTTGAACTGGGGGTTCCGATTTACTGCCCGGGGTTTGAACCGGGGGTTTTTTGATTTTGGGGGGCCTGTATCTATGACGGGTTTAAAAAGTTTTTAAATTGGGGGTTTTCCCTGATTACTGCCGGGGTTTTGGAACCTTTTTTGACTGCGGTTTTTCCTGTTTTCCTGACAGGGTTTAAACCTGTTTTGACTGCGTTTTTCCGGGTATCTATGAAGGGTTTGAAATTTGGGGTTTTGGGATTGGGGTTGTTCCGGAAAATTACTAAACGGGGTTTTGAACCGTTTTTGACTGTGTTTTCCTGTATCTCTGCCCGGGGTTTTGGGAAACCGGGGTTTTTTGACTGCTTTGGCCTGTTTTTTGGGACAGGGTTAAAACCGTGTTTTGACTGCGGGGTTCCGGATCTACTGCAGGGTTTAAACCCTTTTGTTTTGACTCCCGTTTTTCAGGTACTCTGACGGGGTTTTGAAGTTTTTGACTGCGTTTTTCCTGTATTACGGGACAGGGTTTAAACCCGGTTTTAAAATTTTACCGTTTTTCCCGGTATTACTGCCCGGGTTTAAACCGGGGTTTTTTGGCCTTTTGGGTCCTGTATTACGGGACGGGGGTTTTAAACCGGTTTTTGGGGAATGGTTTTCCTGTATTACTGACAGGGTTTAAAAACCCGGTTTTGGGGTGTTTTTGACGGATTGGGGTTTTTCCGGGGTTTCTATTAACGGGGTTTTTTGGAAGGGGGTTTGACTGGGGTTTTCCCTTATCTATAAAAGGGTTTAAAACCCGGTTTTAAATGAGGGTTCCTGTATCTAGGACGGGGTTTGGAAAACCGTTTTTTGGGACTGGTGTTCCTGTATTACTGACGGGTTTGAACAGTGTTTTGTTTTGATGCTTTTTTCCTTTTTCTACTGACGGGGTTTTTGGGAACCGTTTTTTTGATGGGTGTTGCCGGATCTACTGAAGGGTTTTGAACCGGGGTTTTTAAAGGGGGTTTTCCCTTGTATCTACTGACAGGGTTTGAACCGTGTTTTGACTGCGTGTTCCTGTTCTACAAAGGGGTTTTGGGAACCGTTTTTTTGGTTTGGTTTTCCTGTTTTAAAGACGGGTTTTTGGGAACCGGGTTTGGGGACTGTGGGGTCCGGTATCTAGACGGGTTTGAACCGTGTTTGACGGGGTGTTTTTGACTACGACGGGGGTTTGAACCGTGTTTTGCCTGCGTGTTCCTGTATCTACTGACAGGGTTTGAACCGTGTTTTGACTGCTTTTTTCCTTTTTACTGACGGGGTTTTTGAAAAGTGTTTTAAATGCTTTGTTCCTGTTTTACGGGAAGGGGTTTTAAACCCGGGTGTTTTGACTCCGGGTTCCGTATCTCGGGGTTTAAACCAGGGTTTTTTGGAAGGTGTTTGTTTCCTTTTTATCTACTGACGGGTTTTTTGAACCTGTTTTGATTGGGTTCCTGATTAATGACGGGTTTTAAACCCGTTTTTTGGGACTGCGTTTTCCCTTTTTGAAAATTTCCTTTAACCTGAACCGGGTTTGAACCGTTTTTTTGGGACTTGTGTTCCTGTATTACTAAAAGGGGTTTAAAACCGTTTTTTAAATGGGGGTTCCGTATCTACGACAGGGTTTAAAAAGATGTTTTGGGGGGGTTTTCCCTTGTATCTAAAAAAGGGTTTAAAACGGGGTTTGACTGGTTTTCCTGTATCTACTGACAGGTTTTGGGAATTTTGTTTTAAAGGGTTTTTCCCTTTGTATCTACGACAGGGTTTTTAAACCCGGTTTTAAATGGGTTCCGTTTACGCCCGGGGTTTTTAAACCGTTTTTTTTGGGACTGTGTTCCGTATTTTTAAATGACAGGGTTTAAACCCGGGTTTTGAAGTTTTGGTCCTGTATCTACTGACGGGGTTTTTTTAACCGTGTTTTTGAATGGTTTTCCGGGATTATGACAGGGTTTGAACCTGTTTGACGGTTTTCCGTATCTACTACAGGGTTTGAAACCGTTTTTTAAATAGTGTTCCTGTATTACTGACAGGGTTTGAAACTTTTTTGGAATGGGGCCCTGTATCTACTGAAAGGGTTTAAAACCCGTGTTTTGCCCCCTTTGCGTTCCTTTTTCCCCTCCGGGCCCCCATTTTAAAAACCCGGGGTTTTCCCCCCTTTTCCTGATCTACGAACCGGGGGTTTCCTTTTCCTGCGTGTTCCTGAAATCTATAAAAGGGGTTTGAACCGTTTTTTTGCTGCGGGGCCGTATTACGGGCCCAGGGTTTAAAAACGTGTTTTAAATGCGTGTTCTGTTTTAATGACAGGGTTAACCGGGGTTTTGCCCGGGTGTTTTGTATTACTGACAGGGTTTGAACCGTTTTTTTGGGACTGGTTTTTCCGTATCTACGGAAACGGGGTTTAAAAACCTTGTTTGCCCTGGGGTTCTTTTATTACTGACAGGGTTGAACCGTTTTTTTGATGCGTTTTCCCGGGAATCTACGGGACGGGTTTTGGGAACCGGGGTTTTAAATGGGGGTTTTTCCGGGGTTTACGGGGACGGGGGTTTGGAACCGTTTTTTTAAATTGGTGTTCCGGTTTTAAAAGACAGGGTTTAAACCGTGTTTTAAAGGGTGGGGTTTGTATCACTGACAGGGTTTGAACCGGGTTTTGGGTGGGTCCTGTATCTACGACGGGGTTTTAAAACCCGTTTTTTTGGACTGGTGTTCCGGGATCTATGACAGGGTTTTTTTAAAACCTTTTTTGTTTTAAATTTGGTTTTTTCCCTGAAATTACGGACAGGTTTAAAAACCGGGTTTTGATGCGTGTTCTTTTTTACTGACAGGGTTTAAAACCCGTTTTTGCCCGGCGTTTTCCTGTATTAATGACGGTTTTTGAACCGTTTTTAAACTAGTTTTCCTGTATCAAACTGACGGGGTTTTTAACCGTTTTTTTGGGGACTGGTTTTCCTGTATTACTGACGGGGTTTAAAACCCGTTTTTGAGGTGTGTTGTATTATGACAGGGTTTAACCTTTGTTTTAAATGGGTTCCTGTATCTACTGAAAAGGGTTTAAACCGGGTTTTTTGAATGCTTGTTCCTGATTACGGGACGGGGTTTAAAACCGTTTTTTTAAATGGGGGTTTTCTGTATTATTTGACGGGGTTTTAAACCGTGTTTTTGATGGTTTTCCTTTATCTATGACGGGGTTTTGGGAAACCGTGTTTTGACGGGGGGTTCCTGTATTACTGACAGGGGTTTGGAACCGTTTTTTAAAAAAATGGGGTTTTCCCGGATCAAACTAAACAGGGTTTTTAAACCCGTTTTTTAAATGCGTTTTCCCGGGATCTACGGGACAGGGTTTGAACCGTTTTTTTTGCCCCTGGTGTTCCTTTGTATCTACTGAGGGGGTTTTTGAACCGGTTTTAAATGCGTTTCCTGTATCTACTGCCCAGGGTTTGAACCGTTTTTTGGAACTCGTTTTTCCGTTTTAAATGACATTTTTTAAACCGGGGTTTTGACTTGGGCCGGGGATCTAGACGGGGTTTTTAAACCCGGGTTTTTGACGGGTTTTCCCGTATTTACTGACAGGGTTTGAACCGTTTTTGGGGGATGGGGTTTCCCTGTATTATGACGGGGTTTTGGAAAGTGTTTTTGACCGTTTTTTCCGTATCACGGGACAGGGTTTAAACCCGTTTTTTTAAATGGTGCCTGTATCAAAGGACAGGGTTTGAACCGGGGTTTTTTAAATGCGTTTCCTGAAATTCCCGGACGGGGTTTAAAACCCTTTTTTGTTTTGACTGGTGTTCCTTTTACTACTGACAGGGTTTAAACCCGTTTTTTTGGGTGGTGCTTGTTTTAATCTATGCGGGTTTGAACCGTGTTTTAAAAGCGTGTTCGGGATCTATTTTACAGGGTTTTAAAACGTGTTTTAAATTGCGTTTTCCCTGTTTTATGACAGGGTTTAAAAGTTTTTTAAATGCGTTTTCCCTGAACTACGGACGGGGTTTTTGACCGTTTTTTTTGGAAACCTGGGGTTTTTTGTTTTAAAGACGGGTTTTTTAAACCCCTTTGTTTTTTTGGTTTTTGACTGGGGTTCCTGTATCTACTGACATTTTTAAAACCGTTTTTTTTGGGATTTTGGGTTTTCCCTGTTTTCTACTGACGGGGTTTAAAACCCCGGGGCCCCCCAATTTTGGGGGTTTTAAACTGTTTTGTTTTCCTGTATTACTGACGGGTTTTTTGAACCGGGGTTTTAAATGTGTGGTCCTGTATCTATTTACAGGGTTTAAAAACCGGTGTTTTGACTGTGGGTTCCGGATCTACAAACGGGGTTTTGGGAACCCGGTTTTTTTTTGACTGGTTTTCCCTTTTATTTTGGGACGGGGGTTTGAACCGGTTTGACTGCGGGTTCTGACTACCCGACAGGGTTTGAAAACCGGGTTTTATGCGTGTTCTATCTACTAAAGGGGTTTTGGAAAGTTTTTTTGGGGTTTTTGATTTTGGGGTTGGGTTTTCGGGTTTTATTTTATTTGACATTTTTTTAAACCCTTTGTTTTGACTGCGTGCCGAAATCAAAGGACGGGGTTTTAAACCCTTTGTTTTAAACTGGGTTTTCTGTATCTACTGACGGGGTTTGAAGGGGTTTTTTTTTGACGGGGTTTTCCCTGTATTACTGACGGGGTTTTGGAAACCGGGTTTTTTGCCCTGGTGTTCCGTATCTACAAAGGGGGGTTTTAAAAAATTTTTTTAAATGGGGGCCCTGTATTACTGACAGGGTTTAAACCGTTTTTTTGACTGGGGTTTCTGTTTTAATAAACGGGGTTTTAAAACCGTGTTTTGACGGGGGGGGTTCCGATCTACAAAGGGGGGTTTTAAACCCGTTTTTTGGACTGGGGTTTTCCTTATTACGGACGGGGGTTTGGGAAACCGTTTTTTTGGAATGCGGGGCCCGGATCTACTGAAAGGGTTTAAACCCGTTTTTTTTGTTTTTTGGGGTTTCCTGTTTTAAGGGGACGGGGTTTTTTGAACCGGGGTTTTTTTTAAATGGTGCCCGTATCAAAGGGACGGGGTTTTTAAAACCGGGGTTTTTGACTTTTGGGGTTCCGGTATCTACTGCCCGGGGTTTGAACCGTTTTTTGGGTTTGGTTTTCTTTTATATACTGACATTTTTTTAAAACCTTTGTTTGACGCGGGTTCCTGAAATCTATGACAGGGTTTAAAAAGGGTTTTGGGAATGCTTTGTTCCGGGTATCAAATGACGGGGGTTTAAAAGGGTTTTTGACTCGTGTTCCTGTACTACGAGGGTTTTAAACCCGGTTTTTTTTGACGCGTTTCCTGTTATTACTGCCGGGGTTTTGGGAAACCGTTTTGGGACTGCGTTTTCCCGGTACTCCTGACAGGGTTTTGGGAAACCCGGGTTTTGCCCTGGGTTTTTCCCTTATCAAGGACGGGTTTTTTAAAAACCTTTGTTTTGACTGCTTTTCCTGTACAAATGACAGGGTTTTTTTAAAAAACCGTTTTTTGACGCGTTTCCTTGTATCAAATGACGGGTTTTGAATTTTAAAACGTGGGGTTTTTTGGAATTTCCCCGGTTGGGGTTTTCCCTGTATCAAAGAAGGGTTTAAAAGGGGTTTTTTGGACTTGGGTTTTCCTGTATTTTTACTGACGGGGTTTTTGAACCGTGTTTTGACTGCGTGTTCCTGTATCTACTGGGGGGTTTTTGGGAAACGGGTTTTGACTGTGTTTTTTTCCTGCTTTTAAAGGGGTTTTTTGGAACCGTGTTTGTTTTGACGGGTTGGGTTTTTCTGTTTTCCCTACTGACGGGGTTTTTTAAACCCGTGTTTGATTTGCGGGTTTCCTGTATCAAATGAGGGGGTTTTGGGAACCGTTTTTTACGGCGTGTTCCTGTTCAAAGGACGGGGTTTTTGAACCGGTTGGTTTTAAATGCGTGTTCCTGTATTATGACGGGGGTTTTTTAAAAAGGGGTTTTAAATGCGTGTTTGTATTACTGACGGGGTTTAAAACGTTTTTTGACGGGTTTTGGTTTGTATTTACTGCGGGGTTTTTTAAACCCGGGTGTTTTGGACTGCGTTTTCCCTGTTATCTATAAAGGGGTTTTGGAACCTTTTTTTTGGCCCTGGTGGTTCCTGTATCTATGACGGGTTTTTGAACCGTTTTTTGAGGGTTGGTCCTTATTTTACGACGGGGTTTTTTAAAAACGTTTTTTGGGTGCGTTTTTCCCTGTTTTCAAACTGACAGGGTTTGAAACCGTTTTTTGACTGCCTGTTTCCTGTATTAGGGAAGGGGTTTGAACCGTTGTTTTGATGCGTGTTCCGGTATCTACTGACGGGGTTTTGAAATTTTTTAAATTTGCTTTTTCCCGGGATTTACGGAGGGTTTTTAAAACCGTTTTTTTGACGGCGTTGTTCTGTATTTTATAAAAGGGGTTTGAACCGGGGTTTTTGCCCTGCGGTTCCGGTATTTCCCTGCCCAGGGTTTAAACCCGTGTTTTGACTGGTGGCCTGTTTTAAATGACGGGTTTGCCCCGTTTTTTAAAGGGTTTGGTTCCTGTATCTAAGAAGGGTTTAAAACCGTGTTTTTTTTTAAAGGGGTTTTCCCCGATCAAAGGACAGGGTTTAAAACCGGGTTGTTTTTGTTTTTGGAACTGCGGTTTCCGTTTTAAAACGGGACGGGGTTTTTAAACCCGGGTTTTTGGGACTGCGTTTTCCCGTATCTACTGCCAGGTTTAAAACCGGGTTTTGCCTGCGTTTTCCTGTAATTCTACTGCGGGGTTTTTAAAACCTTTGTTTTGACTGCGTTTCCGGAAATCTACTGAAAGGTTTAAACCCGGTTTTTTGAATGCGTTTTTTCCGGATCTACTGACGGGTTTAAAAACCGGGTTTTTTTTGGGCCCTGTGGGGTCCTTTTTATCAAAGGCCCGGGGTTTTTTGAACCGTTTTTTGGGGTTTGCGTGTTCTGTATCTACAAAGGGTTTGAAACCGGTTTTAAATGCGGTTCCTGTATTTTACTGCCCGGGTTTTAAACCCCGGGGTTTTTGGGAGGGGTTTTTGGGCCTGTTTTATGACAGGGTTTGAACCGTGTTTTGACTGCGTGTTCCTGTATCTACTGACAGGGTTTGAACCGTGTTTTGACTGCGTGTTCCTGTATCTACTGACAGGGTTTGAACCGTGTTTTGAATTGCGTGTTCCGATTATTGACGGGTTTAAAAACGTTTTTTGGGAAATGGGTTCCTGTATCTCTTGACGGGGTTTTTTAAAACCTTTTTTTGACTGGGCCGGTATTACTGACGGGGTTTTTGAACCGTTTTTTTTTTGCCCGGGGGGTCCGGGATCTAATAAAAGGGTTTAAACCCGTGTTTTGGGGTTGTTCGGAAATTACTGACGGGGTTTGGGAACCGTTTTTTTTTAAATTTTTGTGGCCCTTGGATCTACTGCCCGGGTTTTTGAACCGTTTTTTTGTTTAAAGTTTTCCCGGTATTAGGACGGGGTTTTTGAAAGTGTTTGGGGACTGCGTGCCCTTATTATGACAGGGTTTTAAACCCGGGTGTTTGACTGCGTTTTTCCTGTATCTACTGACAGGGTTTGAACCGTGTTTATCGGGGGGTTTTTGCCCTCCCGGGGCCCTGTATCTATGACGGGGTTTGGGAAACCCTTTGTTTTGATTTGCGTTTTCCCTGTTTTCTACGGGAAGGGTTTAAACCCCGTTGTTTTTTTAAAATGGTTTTTCCGGGTTTCTACGACGGGTTTTAAACCCGGGTTGTTTTGACTGGTGGCCTGTTTTCTTGAAACGGGTTTTTTTTTTTTTTCAATTTTTTTTCTTTTTTTAAATTGGGGCCCTGTATCTACTAAACAGGGTTTGGGGGAACCCTTTGCCTTTTTTGGGTTTGGTTTTTTTTATGGTGTTCCTGTATCTAGAAAAGGGTTTTGGGAAACCGTGTTTTGACTGCGTGTTTCCGTATCATGACAGGGTTTAAACCCGGTTTGACTGCGTTTTCCCGGGTTTCTATGCCCCGGGTTTGAACCGTTTTTTTAAAGCGTTTTCCTTCCCTGGCTTAACCGGGGAAGGGTTTTGAATGCCCGTTTTTTGTGCGTTTTCCCTGTTTCCTGACGGGGTTTTGGTTTGGGCCCGGGGTTTTGCCCGGGTTGCTTTTTCCCCTTCCCCCCTTTCCCAAAAAAACCCTTTTTTTAGCACCCGGCCGTTTCCCCCGGGGGCCCCCCCTGTTTTTTCCCCGGGGCCGTTTCCTGGCCAGGGGTTTTAAAACCGGGGAATCTTTCCCGACCCAGGGGTTTGAACCACTCCCTTTGAGATTTGACTTTGCCTTTTTATCCCTTTCCCTATCTACGGAATTTTTTGAACCGGGGGTTTTGACTGCGGGGTTCCTGTATTAAGACGGGGTTTAAAAACGTTTTTTTGCCCGGGTTTGTTCCTGTTTTCTACTAAAGGGGTTTTTTGAAACCGTGTTTTAAATGGTTTTCCTGTTTTAACTGACGGGGTTTTGGGAAGGTGTTTTAAATGCGTGTTCCTGATCTATGACAGGGTTTAAAACCTTTTTACCTGTTTTGACTCCGGGGTTTTCTAAATTTTGGGCCCGGGCCGTATTTGGGGTTTAAAACCGGTTTTAAATTGCGTTTTTCCCGGGTATTTACGGACGGGGTTTTGAAAGGGTTTTTTTGGGCCCTGGTTTTCCTTTGTACTACTAAACAGGGTTTGTGAATGGGCTTTTGGCCCCTTTGGGAAGGGGCGGGCCTTTCTTGTCCAGCAAGGCCCTTGTGGCTTTTTGGGAGGTTGCGACTCAGACCAAGAATCACCCCCTCCCCAAACATGGGGGGGAAAAATACAGAGCCCCTCATTGTAAGGTAGGGGACACTACTAAAACCCCCAAAACCCAAACCCTTTCCCAAAAACCTTTAAAACCCTGCCCCAAACCCTGACCTTAACCCAAACCCCTAACCCAAACCCTTAAACCCCTGCCCTTTAAACCCCCTAAAAACCTTAAACCCCTGCCCCAAAAACCACTTAACCCAAACCCTTTAAAACCCTGCCCTTAAACCCCTGACCTTAACCCAAACCCTTAACCCTAAACCTAACCCTGCCCTTTAAACCCTGCCCTTTAAACCCCTGACCTTTAAAACCGGGCCCTTTTAACCCTGATTTAAAACCCTGCCCTTTAAAACCCTTCCCCAAAATGTGGGGAGGAATAGAAAACCGGGTCATTGTTAAGGTCGGCCCCAAAATAAATGGGATTTCAAAAAGCGAGGCTTTTTGGGAAAGGTGGTCCTTTTCAATATTCCCAGAGTAGATATTGAAAACCTTTTTAGAAAGTAGAAAGTGGGAAGTAGTAGTAGTAGCCAAGTAGCATTTAGCCAGTAGTATTGGGTTTATCTTTAGCAGTAGCAGAGAAGTAGTGGGTTTAGTAGTGTTTAGAATTTAGTAGTAGTAGTAGTGGGCGTCCCCGGGTAGAATTTAGCAGTAGCGAAAGTAGTAGAAAGCGGAGGGGGGAAGTGTTGTAAAGTAGTTTTTATAGCGTAGTCGGGGTAGTGGGAAGAAGTGGGCAGATTTAGGGGGAAAAAAAAAAAGGAGTAGCAGTAGCAGTAGCGTAGTAGTAGTAGTAGTAGCATAGTAGAGAAAGTGTAGCAGTAGCATAGTACAGTAGAGTAGTAGCAGTAGAAGTAGACAGTGCAGAGTACTATATAGCATAGGAGTGAAGTAGAGTAGGTAGTACGTAGTAGACGTAGTAGATAGTGAAGTGTAGTAGATGTAGACAGAAAGTAGTAAGTAGCAAGCAGTAGCAAGCATAGCTAGCAGTAGTATAGTAGTAGCAGTAGTAGTAGCAGTAGAGTCAGTAGATAGTAGTAGTAGATGTAGTAGTAAGTAGTAGTACGTAAGTAGAAGTAGTCAGTAGTAGCTATGTAGTAGTCTAAGTAGTATGTAGTAGTAGATAGTTTAGAAAGTAGTAGCGTAGAGTAAGTAAGCAGTAGTAGAGTTAGCAGTAGCATAGTAGTAGTAGTAGTAGTAGTAGTAGGTAGTAGATAGAGTAGTAGATAGTAGTAGTAGTAGCAGTAGTAGTAGTCAGTTAGTAGTAGTAGTAGTAGTAGCAGTAGTAACAGTAGCAGTAGAGTCTAGTAGTAGTGAGTAGTAGTAGTAGCTAGTAGAGTTAGAGTAGAGTAGTAGCATGTAGTAGAGTAGTAGTTAGTAGTAGCAGTTAGGTAGATAGTAGCTAGTAAGTAGTAAGTTAGAGTAGTAGTAGTAGCAGTAGTAGTAGTAGTAACGTAGTAGTAGTAATAGTAGTAGTTAGTAAGTGAGTAGTAAGTAGTAGTAGTAGCAGTAGTAGGCAGTAGTAGTAGAGTTAGAGTAGTAGCTAGTGAGTAGTAGCAGTAGTAGTAGTAGATAGTAGTATAGTAGAGTAGAGTAGTAGTAAGTTAGACAGTAGAGTTAGTCAGTTAGTAGTAGTAGTAGAGTAGCAGTAGATAGTAGTAGTAGTGAGTAGGCAGTAGTAGTAGCTAGTAGTAGTAGTAGTAGCAAGTAGTAGTAGTAGTATGGTAGTATAGATAGTAGTAGTAGTCAGTAGTAGATAGTAGTAGTGTAGTAGTAGTAGTTAGTACGGGAGTAGTCAGTAGTAGTTAGTAGTAGAAAGCAGTAGTTAGTAGATAAGTAGTAGTAGTAGCAGTAGTAGTAGTAGCAGTAGTATTAGCAAGTAGGTAGTAGTAGCGTAGTAGTAGTGAGTATGTAGTGTAGTAGTAAGTATGTAGAGTAGAGTATAGTATGTAGTAGTAGTAGTATAGTAGAGTAGTAGCAGTAGAGTAGTAGTGTAGTAGTATAGCAGTAGTAGTAGTAGTAGTAGTAGAGCAGTTAGTAGTAGTAATAGTAGTAGTAGCAGTAGTAGAGTAGTTAGTAGTGTACAGTAGTAGTAGTAGTAGTAGTAAGTAGTAGTAGAGTAGTAGTAGTAGTAGTAGTATTAGTAGTAGTAGTGTAGTAGTACAGTAGAGTATAGTCAGTAGTATGTGTAGTAGTAGTAGCAGTAGTAGTAGTAGCAGTAATAGTATGTAGTAGCAGTAGTAGTAGTAGCAGTAGAGTAGTAGTAGTAGTAGCAGTAGTAGTAGTAGTAGCAGTAGCAGCAGTAGTAATAGTAGTAACTATCTCTACCTGTCCTCTGTCCCTATGGTAGGTGGGTGACCTCCAGCCCAAGCTGATCCCCATGCAGATGACAGTGAGGGGCTGTCCTCTTTACTTCCAGATGATTGGTCCACACCCAGACAGACAGAACCAGGGGCCAATCATACGGTGAGCTGGATCCCCAGTACTGTATCTTCAGATACGTTCTATAACTTCCCCATAAATCTCCCAATGACCAATCTGCATCTGTACCTACCTACCTGTGTCTTCTCAGGTTCGGTACCCACGTCTCTGGAGGGGACACAGTGTCCCGCTCTCTACGCCTGAACAACACTAGCCCCTACGGTAAGCTCTCAGCTCTCTGGACACCTCAGACGTCCTGTTGTCAGATGGACCTGTTTCCTTAACGAGAAAACCTCTAGTCAAGTATGAACACGTTATTGCTGTGTGTTTAATGTCAGATATCCGTATGGACTGGGAGAGCTTCAACGTGGACCAGGAGGACAGGAAGCTGCTGGATTTGGTGGTTGCCTACGGAGACGCCTTTCCCCTGAAGGACGCAGACGGCAACGAGGTGGTTGGGGGCGGGGCCATGTCTAACGAGACTTCGCCCATCTGGGACCGGAGCCAGACACCCAGCACTGAGGGAACTAGCTCCTCCTCTCTCAAGAGCAAGTCTGTGAGTGGATGGAGACACCTGTCCTTCATAGACATTACAACTTATTTCTACCAAAACAAGTATGGGTTTGACATTATCACAACATGTACAATGTGCCACAAGTATGCAGTTGTTGTGATCAGGTTACTGTGATAAGCATTCTGATGTGTTGTGATAAGGATTCTGATGTGTTGTGATGATGTGGCAGTGGATACCATTACATAAGCATGCATCAATGGTTGTTCCTTCTCACCTATAGGACCTTGAGGAGGAGGAGGAGGAGGAGGAAGGAGCTCTCTACCCTGCGCCTCCTCAGAGGAGGCTCTTCTCTGTCTTCATCAGGCCGCACGAAGGCAACGCCTCCGACTACCCATACTGCATCACTCCACAGCAGATAGTACGTATAGCATACTACCCATACTGCATCACTCCACAGCAGATAGTACGTATAGCATACTACCCATACTGCATCACTCCACAGCAGATAGTACGTATAGCATACTACCCATACTGCATCACTCCACAGCAGATAGTACGTATAGCATACTACCCATACTGCATCACTCCACAGAAGATGGAGCGCTTGTTCGACATTGCAGCCGACAGTGCAGGTGACTGCCGACTGACTGATCTGTCAGTCACAATTTACCAATGATACTTGGTCATGATACTTGGTCATGATACTTGGTCATGATACTTGGTCATGATACTTAGTCATGATACTTGGTCATGATACTTGGTCATGATACTTGGCGGTTTTGATCCTCTTGAACACGGCAAGTAGACTACCCATACTGCATCACTCCACAGTAGACTACCCATACTGCATCACTCCACATCAGACTACCCATACTGCATCACTCCACATCAGACCACCCATACTGCATCACTCCACAGTAGACCACCCATACTGCATCACTCCACAGTAGACTACCCATACTGCATCACTCCACAGTAGACTACCCATACTGCATCACTCCACAGTAGACCAACCATACTGCATCACTCTACAGTAGACGACCCATACTGCATCACTCCACAGTAGACTACCAATACTGCATCAGTCCACAGTAGACTTCCCATACTGCATCACTCTACAACAGACTACCCATACTGCATCACTCTACAGTAGACGACCCATACTGCATCACTCTACAACAGACTATCCATACTGCATCACTCTACAGCAGACTACGCATTCTGCATCACTCTACAGCAGACTACCCATACTGCATCACTCTACAACAGACTACCCATACTGCATCACTCTACAGCAGACTACCCATACTACATCACTCTACAGCAGACTACCCATACTGCATCACACTACAGCAGACTACCCATACTGCATCACTCTACAGCAGACTACCCATACTGCATCACTCTTCAACAGACTTCCCATACTGCATCACTCTACAACAGATAGTATGTACAGCAGACTACCCATACTGCATCACTCTACAACAGACTACCCATACTGCATCACTCTTCAACAGACTTCCCATACTGCATCACTCTACAACAGACTACCCATACTGCATCACTCTACAACAGACTACCCATACTGCATCACTCTACAACAGACTACCCATACTGCATCACTCTTCAACAGACTACCCATACTGCATCACTCTACAACAGACTACCCATACTGCATCACTCTACAGCAGAGTACCCATACTGCATCACTCTTCAACAGACTACCCATACTGCATCACTCTACAACAGACTACCCATACTGCATCACTCTACAGCAGAGTACCCATACTGCATCACTCTACAGCAGAGTACCCATACTGCATCACTCTACAGCAGACCACCCATACTGCATCACCCCACAACAGACTACCCATACTGCATCACTCTACAACAGACTACCCATACTGCATCACTCTTCAACAGACTTCCCATACTGCATCACTCTACAACAGACTATCCATACTGCATCACTCTACAACAGACTACCCATACTGCATCACTCTACAGCAGAGTACCCATACTGCATCACTCTACAGCAGAGTACCCATACTGCATCACTCTACAGCAGACCACCCATACTGCATCACCCCACAACAGACTACCCATACTGCATCACTCTACAACAGACCACCCATACTGCATCACCCCACAACAGATAGCATGACCATCTTTAAGAGACCATCACATTAACTGTGTTGGATACAGTAGAAGGGAAAGCAGGTATGTTGACCAGTATTTTAACCTTGTTGTTATTCCAGGATGTCCCAGCAGGGGGCAGCAGCACCATCCACATCTCCTTCACTCCCCTGACCCTGTCAGGACTGACCTCTAAGGCTGCCTGTGTGTCCTTCGCTCTGGGCTTCATGAGCCTTGACTCCAAGGTATTACGGTTCCAAATTTGATGTGCCATGATTCTGTGATCATGTGATGTTTGGTGCTCACAGGTGTGTCCCTGCAGGTGTCCTCCTGTATCCCAGGGAAGGTTCAAAGGGCTCAGGGTCGGGATCTGGAGCCTCTCAGACTGGACCTCCAGGCCTCCGTCAGATCTGCTGTGTAAGAAACCACTATTGACCATAGACATGCTTAATTGGGTGGTTTCCCAGACTAAAACGTCCATTGAACTTGCCTTTTAGTGCAGGACTTGGCCTAATTGGCGTCCGGGAACACTGCCCCAATGTGTAGTAGGGACAGTAAATCAACTGAATGTATGAAATTGTAGAGCAGGTGGTCTGTCTGTGTTAATCTCTGTAGCCTGTCAGTGACTTACTGTCTGTGTTCATCTCTTTAGCCTGTCAGTGACTTACTGTCTGTGTTCATCTCTTTAGCCTGTCAGTGACTTACTGTCTGTGTTCTCCTCTTTAGCCTGTCAGTGACTTACTGTCTGTGTTCATCTCTTTAGCCTGTCAGTGACTTACTGTCTGTGTTCATCTCTGTAGCCTGTCAGTGACTTACTGTCTGTGTTCATCTCTGTAGCCTGTCAGTGACTTACTGTCTGTGTTCATCTCTTTAGCCTGTCAGTGACTTACTGTCTGTGTTCATCTCTTTAGCCTGTCAGTGACTTACTGTCTGTGTTCATCTCTTTAGCCTGTCAGTGACTTACTGTCTGTGTTCATCTCTTTAGCCTGTCAGTGACTTACTGTCTGTGTTCATCTCTTTAGCCTGTCAGTGACTTACTGTCTGTGTTCATCTCTGTAGCCTGTCAGTGACTTACTGTCTGTGTTCATCTCTGTAGCCTGTCAGTGACTTACTGTCTGTGTTCATCTCTTTAGCCTGTCAGTGACTTACTGTCTGTGTTCATCTCTGTAGCCTGTCAGTGACTTACTGTCTGTGTTCATCTCTTTAGCCTGTCAGTGACTTACTGTCTGTGTTCATCTCTGTAGCCTGTCAGTGACTTACTGTCTGTGTTCATCTCTTTAGCCTGTCAGTGACTTACTGTCTGTGTTCATCTCTGTAGCCTGTCAGTGACTTACTGTCTGTGTTCATCTCTTTAGCCTGTCAGTGACTTACTGTCTGTGTTCTCCTCTTCAGCCTGTCAGTGACTTACTGTCTGTGTTCATCTCTGTAGCCTGTCAGTGACTTACTGTCTGTGTTCATCTCTTTAGCCTGTCAGTGACTTACTGTCTGTGTTCATCTCTTTAGCCTGTCAGTGACTTACTGTCTGTGTTCATCTCTGTAGCCTGTCAGTGACTTACTGGCTGTGTTCATCTCTGTAGCCTGTCAGTGACTTACTGTCTGTGTTCATCTCTTTAGCCTGTCAGTGACTTACTGTCTGTGTTCATCTCTTTAGCCTGTCAGTGACTTACTGTCTGTGTTCATCTCTTTAGCCTGTCAGTGACTTACTGTCTGTGTTCATCTCTTTAGCCTGTCAGTGACTTACTGTCTGTGTTCATCTCTGTAGCCTGTCAGTGACTTACTGTCTGTGTTCATCTCTGTAGCCTGTCAGTGACTTACTGTCTGTGTTCATCTCTGTAGCCTGTCAGTGACTTACTGTCTGTGTTCATCTCTGTAGCCTGTCAGTGACTTACTGTCTGTGTTCATCTCTTTAGCCTGTCAGTGACTTACTGTCTGTGTTCATCTCTGTAGCCTGTCAGTGACTTACTGTCTGTGTTCATCTCTGTAGCCTGTCAGTGACTTACTGTCTGTGTTCATCTCTGTAGCCTGTCAGTGACTTACTGTCTGTGTTCATCTCTGTAGCCTGTCAGTGACTTACTGTCTGTGTTCATCTCTTTAGCCTGTCAGTGACTTACTGTCTGTGTTCTCCTCTTCAGCCTGTCAGTTCAGATGGAGGAGGAAGAGGAGTGTCTGGAGTTCTGTGCTGTGGCTAGTGATTTAATACAGGGAGATCCACACAATCAGGTGGGTCTGAGACACCTGCCAAACCACCTACAGATTTAAAGATGTCATCCAACGGTTTTTGAACTTTTACAGTTGAAAATAGTATCCCAAGTATAAATACAGTAAAGGACACACACTAAAGGGTAAAAAAATCAGTTTGGAGTAAAATAGTGTTTTTTAATACTTTACTGTATTTATACTTGATGTTACTTTTCAACAGTAAATGTTGTTTTTTTCAAATCACTTGACATTTTTTAGTCTACAATGTTTTATTTCTTCCATTTACAGGCTCATATTTTGTCATTGGGTAACTTCTCTACCATATTGTTTTTTCTCAGATGGTCCATAGGAAGTGTTCCATCACACGGACGTTCCAGTTGAAGAACAGTACAGAGATGCCTCTGAGTTTCAGGCTGAGCACCCAGCCTCCCTTTTCCATACTGCAGCCTGGAGGCTGTGCCGGGACAGCCGACTGCGCCTCCCACAGCCTCCCACCTGGGGAGAACCAGCTATTGGTGCTGCAGCCACGACACAACAAGCAGGTAGGAACATAGGTACCTAACAATACACCAGAACACATCAGTAGGTACCTAACAATACACCAGAACACATCAGTAGATACCTAACAATACACCAGAACACATCAGTAGATAGATACCTAACAATACACCAGAACACATCAGTAGATAGATACCTAACAATACACCAGAACACATCAGTAGATACCTAACAATACACCAGAACACATCAGTAGATACCTAACAATACACCAGAACACATCAGTAGATACCTAACAATACACCAGAACACATCAGTAGATACCTAACAATACACCAGAACACATCAGTAGATACCTAACAATACACCAGAACACATCAGTAGATACCTAACAATACACCAGAACACATCAGTAGATACCTAACAATACACCAGAACACATCAGTAGGTACCTAACAATACACCAGAACACATCAGTAGATACCTAACAATACACCAGAACACATCAGTAGGTACCTAACAATACACCAGAACACATCAGTAGGTACCTAACAATACACCAGAACACATCAGTAGATAGATACCTAACAATACACCAGAACACATCAGTAGATAGATACCTAACAATACACCAGAACACATCAATAGATACCTAACAATACACCAGAACACATCAGTAGATACCTAACAATACACCAGAACACATCAGTAAATAGATACCTAACAATACACCAGAACACATCAGTAGATAGATACCTAACAATACACCAGAACACATCAGTAGATAGATACCTAACAATACACCAGAACACATCAGTAGGTACCTAACAATACACCAGAACACATCAGTAGATAGATACCTAACAATACACCAGAACACATCAGTAGATAGATACCTAACAATACACCAGAACACATCAGTAGATAGATACCTAACAATACACCAGAACACATCAGTAGATAGATACCTAACAATACACCAGAACACATCAGTAGATAGATACCTAACAATACACCAGAACACATCAGTAGATCGATACCAAACAATACACCAGAACACATCAGTAGATAGATACCTAACAATACACCAGAACACATCAGTAGATAGATACCTAACAATACCCCAGAACACATCAGTAGATAGATACCTAACAATACACCAGAACACATCAGTAGATACTAGGGGTGTAACGATTCGTTTTAACAACGATTCGATTTGTATCACGATTCGTGGTTGTCGATACGATTCAAGGACGATATTGGTTCATTTAGAACGATACGATCCGAAACGATTCAGTGACTTGAAATCGATTCAGTAACCTTTTAGCCAAAAATTCAACCAGTGTGACTGAAATAAATACCTGGTAACCAGTTGCATTTTAATGGCTGGCAATAGTCTTTATATTTTTAACAGTGTTTCATGCCTCCATGCAGACCATCTGGTATTATGAAACTTACCCAGTTCCACAAAGGAGATCCCATTTTCTTCACATAGCTTTATTCAGTGCAGCAGTTTTTTTTGCTCTAGCATCGCTCACACCATCAGCGGGGAGTTACGAGCCAAGTTGCAGTCTGCTGAATTTTGGGGGCTGCTTTTTGATGGATCTGATGTTTAGCTTTATGGAAAGAGAAAAATATTAAACAGAGCTTGCCGCTGTTCTTCATTCAGCTTGTCTCGCCATCTGGCAAGTGGGAGACTGGACATTTATTCTCGGCTAGCTTTTAGCAATGGCTTGCGCCACATTCGTGTGCTCCTTGCTCTTTTCATGTTTGTCAAATAAAGGATGGTTGAAATTCTTTGAGCCTTTATAAAATGCACCTGTTTTGTCTGCTAGATGTGGATTTGAGCGGCAAATCTTGCACCACATTTCAGTGCGCTCATCGTTAGCTTCAAGCCACTGCACATCTTGGAGCCACTTTTCCGAAAAAAGTATTTTCTTCGGCTCTGGCTCCAGTTGGCGTTTCTTTGTAGGTGGCGAAACGCCAAAGAAGCTGCTTAATGTCTGTTGCTTTTTGGACATCCCTGACAGTAGTTGACAAGCAACATGTCATGTGTAAGGTTAGATGAGAAGATCGGTCAAGTACGCAAAGGCGCGTAGTAACACAGGTGGCATTACGCATTCCTGATTTTTGGCGCGCTTGCGTATCTGCGTACCAGTTATGTGCACCCCTGCATATAAAGTCTGACGTGCTTAAATCCAATGGGTTATTTCCTAGTATCGATACAATCGATTTATTACATTTTAAAACGATGTTAGATCGATATATGTTGTCCAAAAGGCCAACTCGCCGAGCACAGATCGATGTAGTTGGATCATATGAATATAAATCGATACATCGATGTAGTAGATGGATCGTTACACCCCTAGTAGATACCTAACAATACACCAGAACACATCAGTAGATAGATACCTAACAATACACCAGAACACATCAGTAGATAGATACCTAACAATACACCAGAACACATCAGTAGATAGATACCTAACAATACACCAGAACACATCAGTAGATACTAGGGGTGTAACGATTCGTTTTAACAACGATTCGATTTGTATCACGATTCGTGGTTGTCGATACGATTCAAGGGCGATATTGGTTCATTTAGAACGATACGATCCGAAACGATTCAGTGACTTGAAATCGATTCAGTAACCTTTTAGCCAAAAATTCAACCAGTGTGACTGAAATAAATACCTGGTAACCAGTTGCATTTTAATGGCTGGCAATAGTCTTTATATTTTTAACAGTGTTTCATGCCTCCATGCAGACCATCTGGTATTATGAAACTTACCCAGTTCCACAAAGGAGATCCCATTTTCTTCACATAGCTTTATTCAGTGCAGCAGTTTTTTTTTGCTCTAGCATCGCTCACACCATCAGCGGGGAGTTACGAGCCAAGTTGCAGTCTGCTGAATTTTGGGGGCTGCTTTTTGATGGATCTGATGTTTAGCTTTATGGAAAGAGAAAAATATTAAACAGAGCTTGCCGCTGTTCTTCATTCAGCTTGTCTCGCCATCTGGCAAGTGGGCGACTGGACATTTATTCTCGGCTAGCTTTTAGCAATGGCTTGCGCCACATTCGTGTGCTCCTTGCTCTTTTCATGTTTGTCAAATAAAGGATGGTTGAAATTCTTTGAGCCTTTATAAAATGCACCTGTTTTGTCTGCTAGATGTGGATTTGAGCGGCAAATCTTGCACCACATTTCAGTGCGCTCATCGTTAGGTTCAAGCCACTGCACATCTTGGAGCCACTTTTCCGAAAAAAGTATTTTCTTCGGCTCTGGCTCCAGTTGGCGTTTCTTTGTAGGTGGCGAAACGCCAAAGAAGCTGCTTAATGTCTGTTGCTTTTTGGACATCCCTGACAGTAGTTGACAAGCAACATGTCATGTGTAAGGTTAGATGAGAAGATCGGTCAAGTACGCAAAGGCGCGTAGTAACACAGGTGGCATTACGCATTCCTGATTTTTGTCGCGCTTGCGTATCTGCGTACCAGTAGTTCCTGCAACAAAAAAACCAAACCCCATAAAAAAAACTTGGAAAAAGTTTTCCCCTTTTGGTTTTGTAACGATTTTTCGGTTTTAACACGATTCATTTTTGGTTAAATTCGAAAAAACCGATTTCGGTGGTTTTTTTTTCGGTTTTTTAGGCCCCCTTTTTTTTTTTTGGGGCAAGGGCCCCCAATTTTGGTTCCATTTAAGGGGATTCCCCAAACAATTCATTTTGTGTTTTTGGGCCTTTTTTTTAGGAAAAAATTTAACCTTTTGGAAAAAAAAAATTTTTTAAAAGGCTTTCCCGTTTTTTGTTTTTTCAGTTTTTTCTTCCCCATCGGCCAGGGGTTTTAAGGGAACCTTCCCATTTTTAAAAGGGGAATCCCTTTTCCACTTTGTTTCTTCCCTTGCCTTTTTTTTGCGAAAAGATGGTTAAATTCGGGAGTTTTTAAAAAATTGAAACCTTTTTTCTGTTTTTAGAGGGTTGGTTTTTTGAGGGGAAAATTTAAACCAACCTGGCGTTTTTTCTTTCGTTGTTCCCCAAACGGGGCCATCCTTTGGCCATTTTTCCCGGTATTTTAAAATTGGCTTTCCCCCCATTTTTGGGCCCTTTCTTTTAGGTTGGCAAAAAAAAAGGGTTTAATTTTTCTTTTCCCTTTTTGGACATTTCCTGAGTGGTTTGACGGAAAATTTCGGGAAATTTAGATGGTCTAAATTTTACCCCAAACCCATCACATCTTACCCCTTTTTCCAAAAATTTTTTCCGTTTTGGCTTCCTTGGGCCGTTTCTTTAGGGGGCCCCCCCAAAAAGGCTGTTTAAACCCTGGGTTTTTTTCCCCCCTGTTATTTACAAAAAAATTTTTTTTTTAAAAAGGTTAAAATTAAAATTTTTCCCAAAACCCCAAACTCATAACAACAGGTGGTTTGGTATTTAAATTTTTGGGTTTTTGGATTGGAAATTTTATGCCCCCCCCAAAAAGTTACCCTTAAAAAAACCCTTAAGTAGATTTTTTAATTTTTCCCAAAAAAACGATTAAAGATCATAACCAAACCACCAGGAACAACTTTTATTTGGATCTATAAAATAAACCGAAACATCAAAAATTTTTAATATTTTTAAACAAATAAAAACCAAAAAACCCCAAAATTAGATCCCTTAAAAAATACAAAAAAAAACCATCTTAAAATAGATACCAAACCAATACACCAAAAACACTCGTATGATCCAAACAATACCCCCAGAAACACATCAGTAATAATAAACAATAAAACCAGAACACTCATTAGATGATACCTAACAACACCAAACACATCAAATAGATACCCTTAAAAATACCCAAAAACCCATCATAAATAGATACCAAAACAATCCCACCGAACCCATCGGGAGTCCCTAAAATACACCAAAAAACACACCAGAAAATAGATCCCAAACCAATACACCAGAACACTTTCAGGTAATCCTAACAAAAACACAAACCCACATAAAGTAGTAAACCTAACAATACCCCCGAACCCCTAAATAGTTTAACCAAACAATACCCATAACAAAACCATTAGTAAAAACCTCAATAAAACCCAGAACACATCATAATGATACCAAACAATACCCAAACAAAATCAGTTGTTTACCAAACCCAATAAAAAGAACCCTCAGTAATTTAGATCCCAAAAAATACCCAAAACACATCATAAAACCCCAAACAATACCCAAACACTCTTTAAATCCCCAAACAATACACCAAACCTCAGAAAAGTACCAAACAATACACCAAACACACGTTGATTTTAACAATACAACCAGAAAACCATCAGAGATCCCTAAAAAATACCCGGGAAAAACATCTTTAAATAACCTAACAATACCCCAAAACACTAAGTAGATAACCCTTTAAAAATCACCAGAAAAACATCAGTAGTCCTAACAACCCCCCGAACCACCCAATCCCTAACAAACCCCGGGAACACATCGAAAGATCCAAACCAATACCCCAAAACACATAAGTAGTTTGAACCTAACAATACAAAAAAAGAACACACCCGTAAAAGTACCTAACAAAAAAAAACCAAAGGAACCCCCACATCAAAAATAAAATACCAAACAATACACCAAACACATCAGTAAAAAATCCTAACAATACACAGAAACACATCATAGATAATACCTAAAAAAAACCCAAACACACAGTAATACCTAACAATACACCAAAAACATCAGTGATACCTAACAAACCCCAAACCCAAAATCATTAGTTTAATCCCTAAAAATACCCCAGAACCCCCTCAGTAGTTTACCAACAAACCCAAACCACACCCATATTATCCCTAACATCCCCAAACAACCAAAAAACCCCTAAAAAAAAGAAACCTAACATACCACCAAAAAAACCCCATCAGTAGATATTACCTAAAAATACCCCAAAACCCCTTCATTAAAATAATCCCTTTAAAAATCCCCAAACCATCATAGATAGTTACCAAAAACATACCCAAACCCAATCAAAAAAATGATAAAAAAATTAACCCCAGAAAAACATCAAAATTTTTTTTTTTCCTAAAAATCCCAACCCCAAACCCATCATAGATAGATCCCTAAAAATACCCAAAACCCCTCGTAATGAAAACCAAAACAATCCACCAAACAATCATTAAAGGTACCTAACAATACAACCAGAAAACATCAAAGATACCTAACAATAAAACCAAAACCACATCATTGATAAAATACCCAAACCATCAAAACCAAAAACCCCAAAAACACATCTGATAAAACCTACAATACAACCCAAACCCATCAAAAAGATAAAAAATAAAAAAAAATTTCAAAAAACCAAACAATACACCAAAAACACATCATTGGGTACCAAAAATACACCAAACCACATCAGTAGTTTACCTAACAATACCCCCCAGAAAAACACCCTTAGATCCTACCAAACCAAACACTCAGGGGATTAACCTAACAATAAAAAACACCAGAACCCTCAAAAGATCCCCTAACAATACCCCAAAACACATCAGAAGATATACCTTTTAACCAATACACCAGAACACATCGGGTAATATTTTAAAAATACCCAGAACACTCATTAGATACATAAAAAAACTAAAAACCAAACACATCAGTAGAGATACCTAACAAAAACACCAGCACATCGGGAATACCAAACAATACCCCAGAAACCATAGTAAAAGATCCCCCAAACAATACACCAGAACCCATCAGTACATGATACCTAACAATCACCAGAACCTGGAAATTTCCCTAACAATACACCAAAACAATCAGTAGTAGACCCCAAAATAAAAAACCAAAAAACAAAACCCCAATAATGGGTACCAAACAATAAAAACCAGAACACATCAGTAATCGTACCAAACCAATCCCCAAACACATCAGTGATCGTACCAAAACCCAAAACCCAGAACACATCAGTAAATGATCCCCTAACAATACCCCCAGAACCATCAGTAGATGATATTTAACATCACCAAACAAAAATCAGTGATACATACTTCCCCCAAAAACACACGTAATACCTAAAAATACACCAAAACACATCTAGATACCTAACAATACACCAAAACACTTCAGTAGATACATAACCACACCAGAAACATCAGTAGATCCAAAACAATAACCAGAAACTTCAGTAGATCGATCCCTAAAAATACCCAAAACACATAATTGATAAAATACAAAACCAAACCCCAGAACCATCATAGATCCTAACATACACCAGAACAATTTTTTAGATAGATACCTAACAACCCAACCGGGAACCTCGTAGATAGATACCTAACAATACCCAAAACAAATCAGTAATGTCCAAACAACCCCAAACCATCATAGATAGATACCTAAAAATACCCCAAACACAAGTAATACCAAACCCAAACCCCAAAAGAACAAAATCAGTGTTTTTCCCCCTTTAAAACAAAAAAAACCCCATACCCAAACCCCCCAATTTTTTTTAAAACCCCCCTCCCCCAAAATTAACCCCCCAGAACACCTTTAAAATAAACCTAACAAAAACCAAAACACATCAAAATTTTTAATTTACCTAACAATACACCAAACCCATGTAATAGATCCAAACATCACCCGCAACATTTAAGAAAAGATACCTAAAAATCCCCCAGCCACATAAAGTAGATAAAATAACAATACCCAGAACACCAGTAGGTCCCCCTCCTAACAATCCCCAAACACACCAAAATATATAACCCTAACAATCACCAAAACACTCATTAGAAAAAAGATACCAAACAATACACCAGAACAAAATCTTTAAAATAGTTTCCCTAAAAATCCACCAGAACATACAGTGGGTAAAATTACTAAAAATAAACCAGACACATCAGTAATAGTCCTAAAAAAATACACCAGAACAAAATCATAGAAAATACATACATAAAACCAGAACACTCATTAATCGATCCCCTAACAATAAAACCAAAAAAATCAGTAGATAATACCTAACATACACCAAACAAAATCAGAAAGTTAAAAACCAAACAATACCCCAAAATACATCAGTAAAAGATACCTAACAAAACCAGAACACATCATTAGATAGATCCTAACTACACCAAACCCATCATATAATCCAAACAATACACCAGAACCCATCATGGGTTTACCAAACCCAATACCCAGAACATAAAGTAATCCCTAAAAAACCACCCCCCCATCAGTAATAGAAAACCTAAAAATAAAACCCGAAAAAACCTCAATTTAAAAAGACCCTAAAAATTAAAAACCAAACACTCAGAAAGGCCCCCTAAAAATACCCCAGAACACTCAGAGATACCTAACAATAAAAACCAGAACACATCAGAAATTACCAAAAAAACACCAAACACATCAGGGAAGATCCCTAAAAATACCCCCAAACACATCATAGATACCAAACAATACCCAGAACCCCTAGTGATAGATACCTAAACAATACCCAGAACACTCAGTAGATACTTAAAAATAACCACCCCCAAAATCAGTAGATCCAAAACAAACCCAAAACACATCAGTGATCCTAAAAATACACCAAACACATCATTAATACCTAACATAAAACCAAAGAAAAACTCAAAAGTAAAATACATAAAAATAAAACCAAAACACATTTTAGATAGATCCCAAACATACACCCCAAAAAAAACACATCATTAAAAGATACCTAAAAATCCCAACCCCAAAACCACATCTTAGATAGTTACCTAAAAATCCCCAGAACACTCATAGTAGATACCTCCAAAACCCCAAAACCATCAGTAGATCCCCTAACAATACCCCGAACACATCAAAAAATACCAAACCCAATCCCAGAACACATAAATTAAAAAATCCAAACAATACACCAAAACCACCCGTAATCCCTAAAAATTACCCCCAAACACTCAGTAGATACCTAACAATACACAAAACACACCCGTGATCCAAACCCAATACCCCAGAACACATAAATTATAGATACAAAACAATACACCAAACAACCCGTAGAAGAAAAACCTAAAAATACACCAAAAACCCCTCAGTAAAATAATACCTAACAATAAAACCAGAACACATAAATGATATACCTAAATACACCAAAACACATATTGGGTTTTAAAACCTAAAAATACCCCAAACAAAATCAGTAAAATAGATCCCCTAAAATACCCCAAACCTCAGTGATAGATCCCTAAATACCCCAAACACCCCGTGATCCCAAAAACAATCCAAACCCAAAACCCACCTCAGAAATCCTAAAAAAAAACCCCCCAGAACACCCAGTAGAATACCTAACAAACCCAGAACACATCAGTAATAGATACCAAACAAATAAACCAGGAACCATCAGTAGATCGATACCTCAATAAAAACCAGAAACACCCATTAGATAGATACTTACAATACCCCAAAAACCACCCATAGATCCAAACCCAATCCCACCAAACCACCCAGTAGATACCAAACATAAACCAGAACACATCGTAGTCCCTAAAAATACACCAAAACACAAGTAGATAGATCCAAACAAAAACACCGAACCATCTAGTTAATACCAAACAATACCCAAAACACATCAGTAGTAGATACTTAACAATACCCAAAAACCCCTCAGTAGATCCTAAAAAACCCCAAACATCAGTGAAACCTAACAATACCCCAAACACATCAAGATCCCCTTAAAAATACACCAAACCCCTCTTAATCGATATTTTAAAAATACAACCCAAAAACACTCATAGATAGATACTTAAAAATAAAACCAAACCTCATTAGATACAAACAATAAAACCAAAACTTTCAGTAGATCCTAAATACACCAAAACACATCGTAGATAGTTAACCTAACAATCCCCCAAACACTCAGTAATACCTAAAAATACCCCCCCCCCCCAGAAAAACACCAGTAGATAAAATACCTAAAAATAAAACCAAACCCACAAAAATTTTATAGGATACCAAAACAATCCCCCAGAAAACCATCAGTAGAAAATTTTCCCTAAAAATAAAAACCAGAACACATGAGTGATCCCAAACAATAACCCAGAAACATTAAGTTTAATTTAAAAATACAAAAAAAACACTTCAGTAGACACCTAAATAGCTGCTTTTGCAGGGGTAAACTAAAATCTTTGAAAACTAAAATCAGTAAACTAAAATAAAGTAAAAATTAAAATCATTAAAAACCCAAATATCAGAAATAAACTTATCAGTATAAACTAATCATTAAAAACCAAATTCATTTAAAAACTTTCAAAAAACCCTATATCAGTAAAAAAACCTTCATTGTAACTAATTAGTAAAAACTAATCAGTAAAAAAAACTTATAAAGGAAAAACTATATCGGGTTAAACTTTTTCCGTATAAACTTTTATATAACTAAATCATTAAAACTAAAGGGGGAAATAAACTATTTGATATAAACCCTAAATCATTAAAAACTATATCATGAAAACTAATCAGTATAAACTTACCCGATAAACTATTTTCTTTAAAAAAACTATATAGTGTCCCCCCTATTAAATTTTAACTAACATTATAACTACAAAACACTCCCGGGTTCCAAATTTTGGGAAACCAAAACCCTACTAATGGGTTTTTTTTTTAAATTTTTTACTTTTTTCAAACCCTTTAAAAAATAGTGAAAAAATCAAAACTATAAATAACACATATGGATAAAATTTTTTAACCCAAAAAAAGTTTTAAAACAAATAAAAATTAAAGAAAGAAAAACCCTTAAATTTATTAGGTGTTCAAAAACTTTTCCCGGGGTTATAAAAACATTTTAATGGTCCTCAAGGGGAAATTTTCCATTTTCCTTTCCTCCTGTGTTTGGGCCCGGTGAATTTTCTTTCACCCAGCCCCCAAACCCATGCTGGTTTCTGAGGCACCCTTTCCAGGGGAAGTCCCGCCCCAGCGTGGGGGGGGTTTTACCAATGTAGTGGAGAGAGGGAAGCTGAAATTCCGGCGGGGCCTTTTCCATTTCCCTAAAAGCAAAAAACCGTCTGCAGGAAACAGATCATTCAAAATTTTTAAAAGGTATATTACAGTCATTCTGGCTGAACAGGGGTCACCCCATACATGCTGGCTTTCAAGTACAGGGGTGTGCTCTGTCTGTACTCCGCCCTTTTTTCTTTTCCTGCCCTTTAAAACCCTCTCCGGCCCTGTTTCTGTCCCTGCTTTAAACCTCTCCTCCCCTGTTTGTCCTTTTTAAAAACCTCTCCGGCCCTGTTCGGGTCCTGTCAAAAAACCCCTCTCCCCCTTTTCTTCCTGTTTTTAAAACCCCTTTTCCCCCCCTGTTCTGCCCTTTCCCCTTTAAACCTTTTCCCTTCCCTTTTCTTTTCCCTTTGTTTTTAAAACCTCTCCCCCCTGTTTTTTCCCCTGCCCCTTTTTAAACCCCTTCCTGCCCTGTTCTGTCCGCTTTAAACCTCTCCCCCTGTTCTTTTCCTGTTTTTTAAACCCTCCTCCCCCTTGCTGTCCTGTTTTTAAAACCCTCCTCCTGTCCTGTTCTGTCCTTTTTTTTAAAACCCCCCTTTTTTCTGTTCTGCCTGTCTTTTAAAACCCTCCTGTCCTTTCTGTTTTCCTGTTTTAAAAAACCTCTCCTTCCCTTTCTGTCCTGTTTTTAAAAACCTCTCCTGTCCTGTTCGGGCCTGTTTTTAAAAACCCCTCCTTCCCGGGTCCGTCCTGTTTTTAAAAACCTCTCCTGTCCTGTTTTTCCTGTTTTTAAAAACCTCTCCTGTCCTGTTTTTGTCCTTAATTTTCCCCTTTCCCTGTTCTGCCCCTGTCAAAAAAACCCCTCCTGCCCGTTTTTCCCCCCTGTTTTTAAAAACCTCTCCTGCCCTTTTTCGGTCCTGCCCTTTAAAACCCTCTCCCTGTCCTGTTCTGCCCCTTTTTTAAAAAACCCTACGGCCCCTGTTCTGTCCTTTTTTTTAAAAACCTCTCCTGCCCTGTTCGGGGGCCCCTGTTTTTAAAAACCTCCCCTTTCCCTTTTTTCTGCCCTGCCCTTTTTAAAACCCTCCCTCCCTTTCTTTCCCCCCCTTTTCCCCCTGCCTGTCCTTTTCTTTTAAACCCCCTCCTGCCCGGCCCTTTTTCGGGCCCTTTAACCTCCCCTTTCCCTTTTTTCTGCCCCGTTTTTAAAACCTCCCCTTTCCCTTTTCTGCCCCTTCTTTAAACCTCCCTGCCCTGTTCTGTCCTGTCTTTAAACCTCTCCTGCCCTGTTCTGTCCTGTCTTTAAACCTCTCCTGCCCTGTTCTGTCCTGTCTTTAAACCTCTCCTGCCCTGTTCTGTCCTGTCTTTAAACCTTTTCCTTTCCCTTTTTTGCCCCTGTTTTTAAAAACCCCCTCCCCCTCCCCTTTCTGCCCTTTTTTTTAAAAACCCCCTCCCCCCCTTTTTCGTCCGGGTTTTTAAAACCTCCCCGCCCTTTTCGGTCCTTTTTTTAAAACCTCTCCTCCCTTTTTCGGGTCCTGTTTTTTAAACCCTCCCCCTCCCCTTTGTTCCCTGTTTTTAAAACCCTCTCCGGGCCCTGTTCTGCCCTTTCCCTTAAAAAAAACCTCTCCTCCCTGTTCTGTTGTTTTTCCTTTTCTTTCCCCCTTTTCCCTCTGGCCCTTTTTCGTCCTGTCTTTAAACCTCTTTTTTGCCCCTTTTTCTGTCCTGTTTTTTAAAATTCTCCTGCCCTGTTCTTCCTGTTTTTAAAAAATCTCCTTCCCCCTGTTTTCCCGGGCCTTTTTTAAAAACCTCTCCTCCCCTGTTCTGTCCGTCTTTAAACCCCCCTCCTCCCCTGTTTTTTGTCCTGCCCTTTAAACCCCCCTCCCCTTTTCTTTTCCTGCCCTTCCCAAAACCTCTCCTGCCCTGTTTCGTCCTTTTCTTTAAACCCTCCCTCCCCCTGTTCTGTCCTGTCTTTAAAACCTTCCTAAACCTTCCTGTTTTTAAAAACCTCTCCGGGACCTGTTATGCCCTTTAAAACCCTCTCCTGCCCTGTTCTGCCCTGTTTTTACCTCTCCCCCCCTGTTCGGGCCTTTTTTAAAAAACCCTCTCCGGGCCCTTTCGGGTCCGGTTTTTAAAACCCCTCTCCGGGCCCTTTAAAAAACCTCCCTGCCCCCGTTCTTTCCTTTTTTTTTAACCTCCCCTTTGCCCTTTCTGTCCTGTTTTTAAACCCTCCTGCCCTTTAACCCTCTTCCTGTCCTTTTTCTGTCCTTTTTTTAAAAACTTCTCCTGCCCTTTTTCCTGTCTTTAAAAAAAAAACCGCTCCTGCCCTGTTCGGGCCCCGTCTTTAAACCTTTTCCCCCCCTGTTTTTAAAAAAACCTCTCCGGTCGGGGTTTTAAAAACCTTCCTTCCCCCCTTTTCGGGCCGGTTTTAAAAAAACCTATCCTGCCCTGTTCTGTCCTTTCAAAAAACCTCCCCCTTGCCCTGTTCCTGTCCTTCTTTTAAACCTCCCCTTTTGGCCCTGTTTTTTCCCCTTTTTTTAAAAACCTCTCCTTTCCTTTTTCGGGTCCTTTCTTTAAACCCCCCTGCCCGGTTCGTCCTGTTTTTCTTTAAACCTCTCCTGTCTTGTTCTGCCTGTCTTTAAACCTCTCCTGTCCTTTTTTTCCTTTAAAAACCTCTCCTGTCCTGTTCTGCCTGCCCCTTTTTTAAAATTTTTTCCCCCCCTGGGTTTCGGGCCCCTTCCTGCCCTTTTTCGCCCTTTTTTTTAAAACCTTTCCCCTCCCCTTTTCTGTCCTGTTTTTAAAAAACCTCCCTGCCGTTCTTTTCCTGCCCTTTTAAAACCCTCCCTGGCCCTTTTTTCTGTCCTGTTTTTTAAACCCCCCTCCTCCCCCTGTTCTGGGCCCCTGTCTTTAAAACCTCCCCTGCCCGTTTCTGCCTGCCCCTTTAAACCTCTCCTGCCCTGTTCGGGCCCTGTTTTTAAAACCTCTCCCCCCCCCCCAAAATTACTGCCCTTTTCTGCCCTGTTTTTAAAACCCCTTTTCCTCCCCGTTTTTCCCCTTTTTTTTTAAAAAACCCTCTCCTCCCCTGTTCGGGTTTCCGTTTTTAAAAACCCTCTCCTGCCCTGTTCTGTCCTGTCTTTAAACCCCCCTTTGCCCTTTTTTTGTCCTTCTTTAAAACCTCTCCTCCCTTTTTCTTCCTGTCTTTAAACCTCTCCTGTCCTGTCTTTAAACCTCCCCCTTTGCCCTTTTTCTGTTCCTTTTTTTAAAACCCCCTTCCTGCCCTTTTTCTGTCCTTTTTAAAAAAACCTCCCCCTGTCCTGTTCTGCCCCTGTTTTTTAAAACCTCTCCGGGCCCTTTTTTTGGGCCCTGCCCTTTAAACCTCTCCTGCCTGTTCGGGTCCTGTTTTTAAAACCCTCCCCTCCCCTTTTTCCGGGTCCTGTTTTTAAAATCTCTCCTGCCCTGTTCTGTCCTTTGTTTTTAAAAAACCCCCCTCCCTTCCCTGTTTTTTCCTTTTTTTAAAACCTCTTCCTCTCCTGCCCGGGTTCTTTCCTTTTTTAAAACCCCTCTCCTCTCCTGCCCTTTTGTTTCTGCCCCTTTCTTTAAACCTCCCCCCCGCCCTTTCGGTCCTGTTTTTAAACCTCTCCGGGCCCTGTTCTGTTCCTGTCTTTAAACCCCCTCCTGTCCCCCGATTTGTCCCATTTCTTCCCCCACCTGTCCCTGCCCACTGTGAGTCTGTCCTGTGACAGCCCTGGCTTGGGAAAACCTGCTACGTGGGTAGACCCCTGGGCCCAGGGGGGGTAATTTCCCCCGGGGGGGGGCTTCCTCTAGCTCGGGAGAGTCTAAAGGGGAAACCAATGTCCGTACTTACTAGAGCCCCAAATGGTAACCATTGCCCCTGTACTTATAAGCCCCTCATGCCCCCAAATGTCCTGTACTTACTAGAGCACTCATAGGTAACCAATGTCCTGTACTTACTAGGCACTAGGTAACCAAGGGTCCTGTATTTTACTAAGACCCACTCATAGGAAAACCAAGGGTCCTGTTTTTACTAGAGAACTAAATAGGTAACCAATTCCTGTCCTTTGGGGGCCTCATGGGTTAACCCGGGGGGGTCCTTTTTAACTTACTAGAGCACTAGGGGGCCCAATTTTTTCCCGGGGGGTATTTTTTAACGGATCAAACTAAACAATTTGGGGTTGGGGGGAACAGGGGGGGGGGGGGGTTTTTAAACGTGGGGGGCCCCTTTTTTTTTTAGGGGGGGGGGGATAAACAAAAAGGGTTTTGGGTTTTCGAACATCGGGGGGGAAACAAACAAAACGTTTTGGGTCTAAAACATCGGGGGGAGATCAAACTAAACAGTTTGGCTGAACACGGGGGGGAATAAAACAAAAGATTATTGGACTAAACCCTGGGGGGGGGATTCAAACAACATTATTTTTTCCTAAACCCTCGGGGGGGAGATCAAACTAAACAGGGGTTTTGGTTTTTTTTTCTTTCGGGGGTGGGGGGGGATTCCATTTAAACCAATTATTTTTTCCCGGGGAACTTCCTTTTGGGGGACAAATTTCAAGTTTTTGGTTCTTGGGGGGGTTTTCCTTTACAAATTTGGGTATAAAAACATCAGGGGGGGATTTAAACTGAAAACATTTTGGTTTTTAAACCCCATGGGGTTTTAAATTTTAAGATATTGAATTTTTTACCTGGGGGGGAAAACAAAAACCTTTTTAAACCCTATTGGCTGGAACCCATAAATTGGGGGGGGGAAAAAACAAAACAAACGGGGAAGGAAAACACAGGGGGGAAAACAAAACAAACAAGGGGCGGAAAACCCGGGGGGGGGGGTTTTAATAAAATTGAGGGGGGGGGAAAAAAACAAGGGGGAAAGGAAGGGGAAAACAGGGGGGGCCCCACGAATATATACACACACACACACACACACACACACATACATATACATACACACACTGCATTCGGAAAGTATTCAGACCCCCTTGACTTTTTCCACATTTTGTTACAGCCTTATTCTAAAATTAAATAAATATCCCCAATCTACACGCAATACCCCATAATGACAAAGTGAAAACAGGTTTAGACATTTTTGCTAATTTATTAAAAATAAAAAACTGAAATACCTTATTTACGTAAGTATTCAGACCCTTTGCTATGAGACTTGAAATTGAGCTCAGGTGCATCCTGTTTCCATTGATCATCCTTGAGATGTTTCTACAACTTGATTGGAGTCCACCTGTGGTAAATTAAATTGATTGGACATGATTTGGAAAGGCACACACCTGTCTATATAAGGTCCCACAGCTGACAGTGCATGTCAGAGCAAAAACCAAGCCATGAGGGCGAAGGAATTGTCCGTAGAGCTCTGAGACAGGATTGTGTCGAGGCACAGATCGGGGGAAGGGTACCAAAAAATGTCTGCAGCATTGAAGGTCCCCAAGAACACAGTGGCCTCCATCATTCTTAAATGGAAGACATTTGGAACCACCAAGACTCTTCCTAGAGCAGGCCGCCCGGCCAAACTGAGCAATCGGGGGAGAAGGGCCTTGGTTAGGGAGGTGACCAAGAACCCGATGGTCACTCTGACAGACCTACATTACATTTACATTTACGTCATTTAGCAGACGCTCTTATCCAGAGCGACTTACAAATTGGTGCATTCACCTTATAGCCAGTGGGATAACCACTTTACAATGTTTTTTCTACATAGTTCCTCTATGGAGATTGGAGAACCTTCCAGAAGGACAACCATCTCTGCAGCACTCCACCAATCAGGCCTTTATGGTAGAGTGGCCAGACGGAAGCCACTCCTCAGTAAAAGGCACATGACAGCTCGCTTGGAGTTTGCCAAAAGGCACCTAAATGACTCTTAGACCATGAGAAACAAGATTCTCTGGTCTGATGAAACCAAGATTGAACTCTTTGGCCTGAATGCCAAGCGTCACGTCTGAAGGAAACCTGGCACCATCTCTATGGTGAAGCATGGTGGTGACAGCATCATGCTGTGGGGATGTTTTTCAGCAGCAGGGACTGGGAGACTAGTCAGGATCGAGGGAAAGATGAACAGAGCAAAGTACAGAGAGATCCTTGATGAAAACCTGCTCCAGAGCGCTCATAACCTCAGACTGGGGTGAAGGTTCACCTTCCAACAGGACAACGACCCTAAGCATACAGCCAAGACAACGCAGGAGTGGCTTCGGGACAAGTCTCTGAATGTCCTTGAGTGGCCCAGCCAGAGCCCGGACTTAAACCCAATCGAACATCTATGCAGATACCTGAAAATAGCTGTGCAGCGACGCTCCCCATCCAACCTGACAGAGCTTGAGAGGATCTGCAGAGAAGAATGGGAGAAACTCCCCAAATACAGCTGTGCCAAGCTTGTAGCGTCATACCCAAGAAGACTCGAGGCTGTAATCGCTGCCAAAGGTGCTTCAACAAAGTACTGAGTAAAGGGTCTGAATACTTATGTAAATGTGATTTCAGTGTATAGTTTTTTATAAATTTGCAAAAAATTCTAAAAACCTGTTTTCGCATTGTCATGGGGTATTGTGTGTAGATTGATGAGGGGAAAAAATATTTAATCAATTTTAGAATAAGGCTATAACGTTGTTACAAAATGTGGAAAATGTCAAGGGGTCTGAATATTTCCAAATGCACTGTACATGGTTATCAAAACTTCACGCCAGCGTAAGCCGACACGAAACACAGTCCTTATTTGAAGTGTTTCTAAAATTCCCTATGAGAAAAATGAATGGTGGAAAAACCATTGGAACCATTTCCCTGTTTAACAGCTAGGTTTTATGGGCATTTAATGGTGGAAAAACCATTGGAACCATTTCCCTGTTTAACAGCTAGGTTTTATGGGCGTTTAATGGTGGAAAAACCATTGGAACCATTTCCCTGTTTAACAGCTAGGTTTTATGGGCATTTAATGGTGGAAAAACCATTGGAACCATTTCCCTGTTTAACAGCTAGGTTTTATGGGCATTTAATGGTGGAAAACCCATTGGAACCATTTCCCTGTTTAACAGCTAGGTTTTATGGGCATTTAATGGTGGAAAAACCATTGGAACCATTTCCCTGTTTAACAGCTAGGTTTTATGGGCATTTAATGGTGGAAAAAACCATTGGAACCATTTCCCTGTTTAACAGCTAGGTTTTATGGGCATTTAATGGTGGAAAAACCATTGGAACCATTTCCCTGTTTAACAGCTAGGTTTTATGGGCATTTAATGGTGGAAAACCCATTGGAACCATTTCCCTGTTTAACAGCTAGGTTTTATGGGCATTTAATGGTGGAAAAACCATTGGAACCATTTCCCTGTTTAACAGCTAGGGTTAGGGTCAGCTAGGTTTAAAGGTTTTATGGGTATTTTGACAGCTCCAGCTCTATATGGCCAACTAGTTGCTTCAAAGCCTCTCATTGGCCAATACATAGCATCAGCAGTACAGGGTTTAAATACAGAATTGGTTAACACACATTATAAAACGGTAAGTTTGGATGCTGGATGCTGATTGGTTGATAGCAGGGAATTATAGCATCACAATCCCCACATTCCACAGTTAATTCCTGTTAACAGTTCCATTAGATGTATCAATGCGCATCCAGTGACCCACAGCCCAGCCAGTCAATTTATCAACTTAATCTCCCCTGGAAGAAAGCATCTAGACAATATTTCCCCATGCTACTAGCCTAGCATTTTGGTTTGGTACAGCGGGGGTTAATATAAGCCTCACTGTGTGCCTATCTGCCCTGTGCAACACCTTGACGTTTTTCGGGGGAGCATTCTCCACCACAATCTCCACCTTGACGAGACTGACAGCTTCTCTGATCCAGGATCATTCATGGACATATTCAAAGAAATGGCAATAGAAACTAAGGTAAAACAAACATACAGCTGCTGGATGTGATTGTGTGTTAGCTTTAGTTGGCTAGCTAGCTAGCAAAGGAGAAGTAATGCTAGTCTTAGCCTAGCTACAGTACCACAGGTGGACTCCTTGCTCTAATGCTAGTCTTAGCCTAGCTATCCTCCATAATTATCTTATTGACTTGACAATCAGCTGGTTTTTGCCTATTTATAAATTATTTAATAAATCACTTTTTATTGACGTTCTTTTCTCTCATCACCATTGAATCTCTGCTAGCTAGCTACACGCCAATGATTTGTTTAGCATAGCAACGTGTTTAGCATAGCAACGTGGAATGAATAGAATTAACGACTGGGTCAAAACATGAGAATAGAATTAAAGACCAGCCTGTTTGGTTAGCAACTTCAGAACCAACAACTGGCTTTTGCCCGGACTAAATCATCTGGTGGAAGAATTAAATAAAATGTTTTTTATATAAAAACATGTAGTTCATCTTCTTTTAAATAGGTTGGAAACCGTTTTAGAAAAGCAATAAGGTCCTTGAAACTTAGAGAGGGACCAGTCTTCACTCTCAAAGGAAAACCTGTCTGTCTCCAAGGTAGTAATCCTCTGAATCCAGTTAGAGACTCACCTGGCTGGCGAACGCCTCGTTGATTTCAAACACATCGATATCAGCTATGGTCAGTCCTGAGGAGATAATGGAGTTCGTTTAGCAGAACAGATAAATCAAAGGCGTCCGGCATCCCAGAACCAAATGTCATGTGCACTAACATATAGAAAACGTTCATACACACGTCCACATAATCCAAGCCCTCCTGTAGCTCAGTTGGTAGAGCATGGCGCTTGCAACGCCAGGGTTGTGGGTTCGATTCCCACGGGGGGCCAGTATGAAAAATGTATGCACCTACTAACTGGAAGTCGCTCTGGATAAGAGTGTCTGCTAAATGACTAAAATGTAAAATGTAAATGTAAAGATCTGTGGTCTGTACTCACCGGCCTGCCTCAGAGCAGCAGGGATGGCGTATGCTGGTCCGATACCCATGACGTCAGGGGGCACGCCCACCACAGCACTGGCCTTCAGCACCCCCAGCACTGGCAGGGACAGGGACTCCACTACGGACCTCCTACCCACCAGCACCGCTGCTGCACCGTCACTCACCTGGCTGGAGTTACCTGGACCAGGGGAGAGGCCAACGTCAGCTGGGGCAGAGAGAAGGGGAATGTGTGCGTGTGTGTGTGTGTGTGTGCGTGTGTGTGTGTGTGTGTTCGATCTCCCCACCTGCGGTGGTGCTGCCGTTAGGTTTGAAAGCCCCTCGGAGTTTGGTCAGCCCCGCCAGCGTAGTACCGGGCCGGATCCCATCGTCCTTGGTTACGGTAACCGTACGTTCAGAGCCGTCCTCATCGACAACCTTTGTGGTTACCGGGCAGATCTCCTGGTCAAATATCCCCAGCTTCTGAGCCTGGCTGGCCCTGGGAGGAGGCTGAGAGTTAGAGATTGTCTGGAATAACATGGCACTGAATACATCCCTGTGTCCCAAATGACACCCGATTCCCTTTATAGTGCACTACTAACCCATATAACCCACTATAGGGCTCTGGTCTAAAGGAGTGTACTATATAGGGTGCCATTTGGGATCACTACTAACCCATATAACCCACTATAGGGCTCTGTCTAAAGGAGTGTACTATATAGGGTGCCATTTGGGATCACTACTAACCCATATAACCCACTATAGGGTCCTCTGTAGCTCAGCTGGTAGAGCACGGCGCTTGTAACACCAAGGTAGTGGGTTCGATCCCCGGGACCACCCATACACAAAAATGTATGCACGCATGACTGTAAGTCGCTTTGGATAAAAGCGTCTGCTAAATGGCATATTATTTATTTATTTTATTATTTATAGGGCTCTGGTCTAAAGGAGTGTACTATATAGGGTGCCATTTGGGATCACTACTAACCCATATAACCCACTATAGGGCTCTGGTCTAAAGGAGTGTACTATATAGGGTGCCATTTGGGATCACTACTAACCCATATAACCCCACTATAGGGCTCTGTCTAAAGGAGTGTACTATATAGGGTGCCATTTGGGATCACTACTAACCCATATAACCCACTATAGGGCTCTGTCTAAAGGAGTGTACTATATAGGGTGCCATTTGGGATCACTACTAACCCATATAACCCACTATAGGGCTCTGTCTAAAGGAGTGTACTATATAGGGTGCCATTTGGGATCACTACTAACCCATATAACCCACTATAGGGCTCTGTCTAAAGGAGTGTACTATATAGGGTTGCCATTTGGGATCACTACTAACCCATATAAACCCACTATAGGGCTCTGGTCTAAAGGGAGTGCACTACTAACCCATATAACCACTATAGGGCTCTGTCTTCTAAAGGAGTGGTGTTTACTACTAACCCATATAACCCACTATAGGGCTCTGGTCTAAAGGAGTGTACTATATAGGGTGCCATTTGGGACACACCATACATGTATGTGATAACAGCTTACTTCTGCTGAGAGCTGAAGGCAAATGCATCCTGCTTCTCTCTGGAGATACCGAACCTCTCTGCCACGTTCTCTGAGGTGATGCTGCCGCCAAAACACACAGATTATTATATGATGACACACACCACAGCCCAGGCCAGGAACATTATCAACACAGACGACATCCCACCACTGCAGTCAGTCCCACAGAGAGACGTGTGTGTGTGTGTGTGTGTGTGTGTGAGAGTGAGAGTGAGACTGTGTATATGTGTTCCACTGTGAGACTAATCGGAGTCAGTAGAATGAATGCTGCATGGGGCCAAGGTCAGAAAAACATTCTGTATTCTAACTGTTGCTAATGTAATTTTTACTTGTATTTGTTTTCATTATGGATCCATTAGTTCCTGCCAAGGCAGCAGCTACTCTTCCTGGGGTTTATTATGGATCCCCATTAGTTCCTGCCAAGGCAGCAGCTACTCTTTCCTGGGGTTTTTATTATGGATCTCCATTAGGTTCCTGCCAACGGCAGCAGCTACTCTTCCTGGGGTTTATTATGGATCCCCATTAGTTCCTGCAAAGGCCGCAGCTACTCTTCCTGGGGTTTATTTGGATCCCCATTAGTTCCGCCAAGGCAGCAGTACTCTTCTGGGTTGGCATTATGGATCCCCATAGTTCCTGCAATGGGCTACTCTTCCTGGGGTTTATTATGGATCCCCATTAGTTCCTGCCAAGGCAGCAGCTACTCTTCCTGGGGTTTATTATGGATCCCCATTAGTTCCTGCCAAGGCAGCAGCTACTCTTCCTGGGGTTTATTATGGATCCCCATTAGTTCCTGCCAAGGCAGCAGCTACTCTTCCTGGGGTTTATTATGGATCCCCATTAGTTCCTGCCAAGGCAGCAGCTACTCTTCCTGGGGTTTATATTGGATCCCCATTAGTTCCTGCAAGGCAGCAGCTACTCTTCCTGGGGTTTATTATGGATCCCCATTAGTTCCTGCCAAGGCAGCAGCTACTCTTCCTGGGGTTTATTATGGATCCCCATTAGTTCCTGCCAAGGCAGCAGCTACTCTTCCTGGGGTTTATTATGGATCCCCATTAGTTCCTGCCCAGGCAGCAGCTACTCTTCCTGGGGTCCAGCAAAATTAAGGCAGTTATACATTAAAATGCATTGACAACAGATTTCACAACATATTAAGTGTGTGCCCTCAGGCCCCTACTCTACTACCACATATCTACAGTACAAACTCCATGTGTACGTGTGTGTATGTTATTGTGTGTGTGTATGTAATGTGTTCAGAGGAACAGGAAAACATTCCACACTGAACAAAAATATAAACGCAACATGTGACAATTTAAAGGATTTTACTGAGTTACAGTTCATATAAGGAAATCTGTCAATTGAAATAAATTCATTGTGAAGAGTACACTTCTCCATCGTGCCAGTGGCCATCGAAGGTGAGCATTTGCCCACAGAAGTGGTTACAACACCGAACAGCAGTCAAGTCAAGACCCTGGTGAGGACGACGAGCACTCAGATGAGCTTCCCTGAGACGGTTTCTGACAGTTTGTGCAGAAATTATTCGGTTGTTGAAACCCACAGTTTCCTCAGCTGTCCGGTTGGCTGGTCTCAGACGATCCCAGATGTGGAGGTCTTGGGCTGGCGTGGTTACACGTGGTCTGAGGTTGTGAGGCTGGTTGGATGTACTGCCAGATTTTCTAAAACGACGTTGGAGGCGGCTTATGGTAGAGAAATTAACATTCAATTCTCTGGCAACAGCTCTGGTGGACATTCCTTCAGTCAGCATGCCAATTGCACACTGCCTCAAAATTTGAGTGGCCTTTTATTGTCCCCAGCACAAGGTGCACCTGTGTACTGATCATGCTGTTTAATCAGCTTCTTGATATGCCACACCTGTCAGGTGGATGGATTATCTTGGCAAAGGCGAAACGCTCACTAACAGGGATGTAAACAAATTTGTGCACAAACTTTGAGAGAAATAAGGTTTTTGTGCGTTTGAAACATTTCTGGGATCTTTTATTTCAGCTCATGAAACATGAGACCAACACTTTACATGTTGCCTTTATATTTTTGTTCAGTATATATTATAACTGTTACTGTAATGTGTCCAGAGGAACAGGGGAATAACACACTGACCTAGCATTATCTGGATACGTTGTTGCAAACTAGCAATACCCAACCTACATTTCAAATTCTCTGTGAAACTTTCTAATCAGCCTTTGTCAACGACATTGCCGGTAGATTTGTAGATGCAAATCCATAATTCACTGAGTAGTCCATATAAAATGGTTATGCACAACCTTACCCCATAGGTATAACACAGTCTCTAGCCTTCTCATAGTCCATCAGTCTGGGGCTCACGTCGCCTGGTTCCCCAGCATCACGCAGAGACATGCTCTCCACTCTGGGGACAACACAACGTAGCAGTAGATGTTTAGGAACCGGGACTGTGTCGGCAGGTTATAGGTTCAAGTTCTATACTGTATATTAATAGTGAAATATGATCCATTCTTAAGGCATACGAGGTTAAAACAGGAGACTATACTAACCCACAGGCAAGACCCATGTCGTATGACCCACTCCTGATGGCTCCTGGAACACAGAGAGAACACATGTTAACAAAATCAACTCTATCATGGTTGTGTGATAGTTGATAAAGATGGAGTGCTGAGGCGTTCTTCTAGTTCCATAGGCCTACACACTAACACTGGAATGGAGTGCTGAGGCGTTCTTCTAGTTCCATAGGCCTACACACTAACACTGGAATGGAGTGCTGAGGCGTTCTTCTAGTTCCATAGGCCTACACACTAACACTGGAATGGAGTGCTGAGGCGTTCTTCTAGTTCCATAGGCCTACACACTAACACTGGAATGGAGTGCTGAGGCGTTCTTCTAGTTCCATAGGCCTACACACTAACACTGGAATGGAGTGCTGAGGCGTTCTTCTAGTTCCATAGGCCTACACACTAACACTGGAATGGAGTGCTGAGGCGTTCTTCTAGTTCCATAGGCCTACACACTGACACTGGAATGGAGTGCTGAGGCGTTCTTCTAGTTCCATAGGCCTACACACTAACACTGGAATGGAGTGCTGAGGCGTTCTTCTAGTTCCATAGGCCTACACACTGACACTGGAATGGAGTGCTGAGGCGTTCTTCTAGTTCCATAGGTCTACACACTAACATTGGAATGGAGTGCTGAGGCGTTCTTCTAGTTCCATAGGCCTACACACTGACACTGGAATGGAGTGCTGAGGCGTTCTTCTAGTTCCATAGGCCTACACACTAACACTGGAATGGAGTGCTGAGGCGTTCTTCTAGTTCCATAGGCCTACACACTAACACTGTAATGGAGTGCTGAGGCGTTCTTCTAGTTCCATAGGCCTACACACTGACACTGGAATGGAGTGCTGAGGCGTTCTTCTAGTTCCATAGGCCTACACACTGACACTGGAATGGAGTGCTGAGGCGTTCTTCTAGTTCCATAGGCCTACACACTGACACTGGAATGGAGTGCTGAGGCGTTCTTCTAGTTCCATAGGCCTACACACTAACACTGGAATGGAGTGCTGAGGCGTTCTTCTAGTTCCATAGGCCTACACACTAACACTGTAATCTGTGGGATTATTACCTGCGATGTTGAGCAGAGCCTGTAGTCCAGAGGAACACATCCTGTTGACGGTATAGACAGGGACAGTCTCTGGGAACCCACTGGGAAAGACATGCGTTCCTGGTTAAAACCATTCAGTGCCATTCTATATACCTGTGAGTCATATCTAACAGTACGGCAGACTCACCTGAGGAAGTGAGCCACTCTGGCCATGAGAGCACCTGCCCCAGGCTGCAGGACATTACCTGGAGGGCAGAAAACATTACAGCTAAAGTACATTACACATGAGTAACAAACCCTTATCATAGGGGTCTTCTATGGGGTAGCTAGCTACTGATTACTCACCCACACACACGTCCCCCAGTCTCTCAGGTGACAGTCCCACATCTACCAGGACCGCTGTCATCACACAACTCAACAGCTCGTCTGGAGTAGTGTCCTGACAGACAGACAGACAGACAGGGAGACCACAGGGAGACGGAGAGCGACAGAACATTGAGTTATATATGGGTCAGGGAGACGGAGAGCGACTGAACATTGAGTTACATATGGGTCAGGGAGACGGAGAGCGACAGAACATTGAGTTACATATGGGTCAGGGAGACGGAGAGCGACAGAACATTGAGTTATATATGGGTCATTCCACCTAACAAAGCAGAAGAAAGAGGTTTGACAGCCACCATCTCAGATTGTTTCTGTAGTTAGAAGCAGATACGATGAGCATTTCTGAAACATTATTTTCTTGAAAGATGAATTACACTTTGAGAAATTAAGCTAATTGATTGCACCCAAATTGGCCATTTCAGTTTATAGGATTCATATACAGTGAGGGAAAAAAGTATTTGATCCCCTGCTGATTTTGTACGTTTGCCCACTGACAAAGAAATGATCAGTCTATAATTTTAATGGTAGGTTTATTTGAACAGTGAGAGACAGAAAAACAACAAAATAATCCAGAAAAACGCATGTCCAAAATTTTATAAATTGATTTGCAATAAGTATTTGACCCCCTCTCAATCAGAAATATTTCTGGCTCCCAGGTGTCTTTTATACAGGTAACGAGCTGAGATTAGGAGCACACTCTTAAAGGGAGTGCTCCTAATCTCAGCTTGTTACCTGTATAAAAGACACCTGTCCACAGAAGCAGTCAATCAATCAGATTCCAAACTCTCCACCATGGCCAAGACCAAAGAGCTCTCCAATGATGTCAGGGACAAGATTGTAGACCTACACAAGGCTGGAATGGGCTACAAGACCATCGCCAAGCAGCTTGGTGAGAAGGTGACAACAGTTGGTGCGATTATTCGCAAATGGAAGAAACACAAAATAACTGTCAATCTCCCTCGGCCTGGGGCTCCATGCAAGATCTCACCTCGTGGAGTTGCAATGATCATGAGAACAGTGAGGAATCAGCCCGATAACTACATGGGAAGATCTTGTCAATGATCTCAAGGCAGCTGGGACCATAGTCACCAAGAAAACAAATTGGAAACACACTACGCCGTGAAGGACTGAAATCCTGCAGTGCCCGCAAGGTCCCCCTGCTCAAGAAAGCACATATACAGGCCCGGACATCTGAATGATTCAGAGGAGAACTGGGTGAAAGTGTTGTGGTCAGATGAGACCAAAATCGAGCTCTTTGGCATCAACTCAACTCGCCGTGTTTGGAGGAGGAGGAATGCTGCCTATGACCCCAAGAACACCATCCCCACCGTCAAACATGGAGGTGGAAACATTATGCTTTGGGGGTGTTTTTCTGCTAAGGGGACAGGACAACTTCACCGCATCAAAGGGACGATGGACGGGGCCATGTACCGTCAAATCTTGGGTGAGAACCTCCTTCCCTCAGCCAGGGCATTGAAAATGGGTCGTGGATGGGTATTCCAGCATGACAATCACCCAAAACACACAGCCAAGGCAACAAAGGAGTGGTTCAAGAAGAAGCACATTAAGGTCCTGGAGTGGCCTAGCCAGTCTCCAGACCTTAATCCCATAGAAAATCTGTGGAGGGAGCTGAAGGTTCGAGTTGCCAAACGTCAGCCTCGAAACCTTAATGACTTGGAGAAGATCTGCAAAGAGGAGTGGAACAAAATCCCTCCTGAGATGTGTGCAAACCTGGTGGCCAACTACAAGAAACGTCTGACCTCTGTGATTGCCAACAAGGGTTTTGCCACAAAGTACTAAGTCATGTTTTGCAGAGGGGTCAAATACTTATTTCCCTCATTAAAATGCAAATCAATTTATAACATTTCTGACATGCGTTTTTTGTTGTTGTTATTCTGTCTCTCACTGTTCAAATAAACCTACCATTAAAATTATAGACTGATCATGTCTTTGTCAGTGGGCAAACGTACAAAATCAGCAGGGGATCAAATACTTTTTTCCCTCACTGTAATATTAAATAACTATAGTACCTAAAGTCTGATTTGGACCAAACCTCCTCTTAACAATGATTAAGACATGGTCAGAAGCCCTAACCCTAACCCTAACCCTAACCCTAACCCTGACCCTAACCCTAACCCTAACCCTGACCCTAACCCTAACCCCTAACCCCTAACCCTAACCCTAACCCATGGACCCTCCAAACCCCCCAACAGCCCGTATACCATGTCAGTTCTCCATGTTTGACCAGAACTATAAAGCTGGGACGTGTTCAACATACTGTATATATTCTCAGTGAATTTGGTGATGTTTTTTCCCCCTGTTCAGAGAAATGAGTCATTGAAGTTGTTAGGTTTATGTCCCATCACCTTGTGTAATTTGTAAGTCGCTCTGGATAAGAGCGTCTGCTAAATGACGTAAATGTAAATGTAAAAGGCCACTCTAAAATGTGTAGTTTTGTCACACAACAATGCCACAGCTATCTCAAGTTTTGAGGGAGCGTCCAATTGGCATGCTGACTACAGGAATGTCCACCAGATCTGTTGCCAGAGAATTGAATGTTCATTTCTCTACCATAAGCCAACTCCAATGTACTTTTAGAGAATTTGGCAGTACGCCCAACCGGCCACACAACCGCAGACCACGTGTATGGCGTTATGTGGCCGAACGGTTTGCTGATGTCAACGTTGTGAACAGTGCCCCATGGTGGCGGTGGGGTTATGGTATGGGCAGGTATAAGCTAAGGACAACGAACACAATTGCATTTTATCGATGGCAATTTGAATACACAGAGATACCGTGATGAGATCCTGAGGCCCATTGTTGTGCCATTCATCTACCGCCATCACCTCATGTTTCAGCATAATAATGCACAGCCCCATGTCGCAAGGATACGTATACAATATCTGGAAGCTGAAAATGTCCCAGTTCTTCCATGGCCTGCATACTCACCAGACATGTCACCCATTGAGCATGTTTGGGATGCTCTGGATCGACGTGTACGACAGCATGATCCAGTTTCCACAACTTCGCACAGCCATTGAAGTGGGACAACAATCAACAGCCTGATCAATTCTATGCGAAGGAGATGTGTCACGCCGCATGAGGCAAACGGTGGTCACACCAGATACTGACTGGCTTTCTGATCCACGCCCCTACTTTTTTTTTTTAAGGTATCTGTGACCAGATGCATGTATCTCAATTGCACTTCACACTGCCCTTTCCCACCTGGACAAGAGGGGGAATAACTATGTGAGAATGCTGTTCATATACTACAGCTCAGCGTTCAACACCATAGTGCCCTCCAAGCTGGTCACCTTGCTTGGGACCCTGGACTGAACACCTCCCGCTACAACTGGATCCTGGACTTCCTGACGGGCCACCCCCAGGTGGTGAGGGTAGCCAAAAACACCTCCGCCACGCTGACCCTCAACACGGGGGCCCCTCAGGGGTGTGTGCTTAGTCCCCTCCTGTACTCCCTGTTCAACTATGACTGCGTGGCCACGCACGACTCTAATACCATCATCAAGTTTGCTGACGAGACAACGGTGGTAGGCCTGATCACAGACGGCAATGAGTCAGCCTACAGGGAGTGTGTTGCCAGGACAACAACCTCTCTCTCAACTTCAGTAAGACCAAGGAGCTGATCGTGGACTACAGGAAAATGAGGGCAGAACACGCCCCCATCCACATCGACGGGGCTGTAGTGGAGCGGGTCGAGAGCTTCAAGTTCCTTGGCTTCCACATCACTAAGGACCTAACGTGGTCCACACACACCTGCATAGTCGTTAAGAGAGGGCACGGCAGTGCCTCTTCCCCCTCAGAAGGCTGAAAAGATTTGGCATGGGCCCTCGGATCCTCAAAAAGTTATACAGTTGCACCAGGGATCATCTTGACTGGCTGCATCACCTCTTGGTATGGCAAATGCACCGCCCTTGACCGCAAAGCGCTACAGAGGGTGGTTCGGACAGCCCAGTACATCACTGGGGCCGAGCTCCCTGCCGTCCAAGATCTCTATATCAGGCGGTGTGTCAGAGGAAGGCCCAGAAAAATTGCCAAAGAAAACTGAGGATGGATCAACAACATTGTAGTTACTCCACAATACTAACCTAAATTACTGAAAAGAAGGACAGAATAAAAAATATTCCAAAACATGCATCCTGTTTGCAATAAGGCACTAAAGTAAAACTGCAAAAAATGGGGCAAAGAAATTAACTTCATATCCTGAATACTAAGTGTTATGTTTGGGGCAAATCAAATCCAACACGTCACTGAGCACTACTCTTCATCTTTTCAAGCGTAGTGGTGGCTGCATCATGTTATGGGTTACCACTCTCCATATGTTGAAGCATGGTGGTGGCTGCATCATGTTATGGGTATGTTTGTCATCAGCAAGGACTAGGGAGAAATAGAATGGAGCTAAGAACAAAATCTTCTCGTAAAACCTGGTTCAGTCTGCTTTCCACCAGACACTGGGAGACTAGAGGAAAACCTGGTTCAGTCTGCTTTCCACCAGACACTTGGAGACTAGAGGAAAACCTGGTTCAGTCTGCTTTCCACCAGACACTGAGAGACTAGAGGAAAACCTGGTTCAGTCTGCTTTCCACCAGACACTGGGAGACTAGAGGAAAACCTGGTTCAGTCTGCTTTCCACCAGACACTGGGAGACTAGAGGAAAACCTGGTTCAGTCTGCTTTCCACCAGACACTGGGAGACTAGAGGAAAACCTGGTTCAGTCTGCTTTCCACCAGACACTGGGAGACTAGAGGAAAACCTGGTTCAGTCTGCTTTCCACCAGACACTGGGAGACTAGAGGAAAACCTGGTTCAGTCTGCTTTCCACCAGACACTGGGAGACTAGAGGAAAACCTGGTTCAGTCTGCTTTCCCACCAGACACTGGGAGACTAGAGGAAAACCTGGTTCAGTCTGCTTTCCACCAGACACTGGGAGACTAGAGGAAAACCTGGTTCAGTCTGCTTCCCACCAGACACTGGGAGACTGGTTCAGTCTGCTTTCCACCAGACACTGGGAGACTAGAGGAAAACCTGGTTCAGTCTGCTGTCCACCAGACACTGGGAGATGAATTCACCTTTCAGCAGGACTATAACCTTAAACACAAGGCCCAATCCACACTGGAGTTGCTGGAATGTGGTTCTAACATGTATTGACTCAGGGGTTTGACTACTTATGTAGATTTGATATTTCTGTATTTCATTTTCAATCCAGATGGCAAAATGCATTATAGGGGAGGGGTTCCCAAACTTTTTTGCCCCACGAACCCATTTTGATATCTGAAAATTCTCACGAAGCCAACCTTGTAAAATAAATTACGTAAGTAACAGCCAATGTTTACTTTTTTATTTGGGGCTATGGCAGTCAATTGAAAAACATTCTAACAGTATTTCTGATTATCTTCTCAACTCACCATTACATACTTTTAATGTGGGGCTACGACAGTCAATTAGTCTGACATCATGTCTCTTATCTCACCACCATTAATGAGATGGGTGTGGCTTGATGCATGTCGCGTCGGAGCTTCTCAAAGTCAGGGGACAGTGTGCACCTCATCTCTGCTGTCACATCCAACCTCGATCGATATTTGGTTTTAATGCGGACGAGAGCACTGAATCCAGCTTCACACAGATATGAGCTGGCAAAGGGTAGCCTACCATGGGTTTTATGGTGCTTTCAAGACAACTGGGAACTCTGAAAAATACGAGGTCAAATCATGATGTCAGTTATCTTCAGGTCGGATAGTCGGAGCTCTAGAAAGAGGCCCGAGTTCCCGAGTTGGAATTCAGAGTAGGATGACTGTTCAAAACCTGCTCTGATCCCACATCTCCACATAGTGCAGTGGAGGTGGTTTGATGTAGTTCAGTTGAAGTTACGTGCTGCAGTATATCTCAGAGTTCTGTGCTCAGCTCTTTTGCCACCAGCCGCTCTCTGTGTATCATACAATGCGTCCATATGGCAGAGGGAGACACATTCATAACTAGAGTGCGGAGGCCTGCCCACCGTCTCGCCATAGCTGATGCCCCATCTATGCAAAAGCCCACCATTCGATCCCATATGGAATCTGTTTTTCGTCAATATAGCCACGCCACTGAACATCCCACCCCCATGCCGTTTCATGCTCGGGAATCGTGAGACAGAACAATATGTCCTCGTGAATAGCATCCATGGACATCTCAGCTCTCACAGCTAATGTCCATTTGGAGAGCAGAAGCTGGGGAGTTTTTGACAGTGGTGTAAAGTACTTAAGTAAAAACAGTTTAAAGTACTACTTAAGTAGTTTATTTTGGGGATCTGTACTTTACATTTTGTATATTTTTGACGACTTTTACTTCACTACATTCCTAAAGAAGTAATGTACTTTTTACTCCATACATTTTCCCTGACACCCAAAAGTAATCATGACATTTTTATCAAGAGAACATCCCTACTGCCTCTAAACTCACTAAACACAAATGTTTCATTTGTAAATGATGTCTGGGTGTTGAGTGTGCTGGCTATCCGTAAATAAATAAAAAAAATTAAAAAATGGTGCAATCTGATTTGCTTAATACAAGCAATTTGAAATGATTTATACTTTTACTTTTGATACTTAAGTATATTTAAAACCAAATACTTGAATACTTTTACTGAAGTAGTATTTTACTGGGTGACTTTCACTTTTAATTGAGTCATTTTCTATGAAGGTATCTTTACTTTTACACCAAGTATGACAATTGGGTACTTTTTCCACCACTGGTTTCAGAGCATAAATTATTTGTTGAACAGTGTTATCTGACAAAGGTATTGATGTGAGTTTCTGTGTCTGTGCCTCCCCACACAGTATTTTCACCATATCAATTGCGGCCGGTAATATCAAATTCTCTGCAACAGTGCAGGGTTTCATAGCGTAGCGGGCCGAGACATTCACCGTGGGAATGACCTGCAACAGTGCAGGGTTTCATGGCGTAGCGGACCGACACATTCACCGTGGGAATGACCTGCAACAGTGCAGGGTTTCATGGCGTAGCGGGCCGAGACATTCACCGTGGGAATGACCTGCAACAGTGCAGGGTTTCATAGCGTAGCGGACCGAGACATTCACCGTGGGAATGACCTGCAACAGTGCAGGGTTTCATAGCGTAGCGGGCCGAGACATTCACCGTGGGAATGACCTGCAACAGTGCAGGGTTTCATGGCGTAGCGGGCCGAGACATTCACCGTGGGAATGACCTGCAACAGTGCAGGGTTTCATAGCGTAGCGGGCCGAGACATTCACCGTGGGAATGACCTGCAACAGTGCAGGGTTTCATGGCGTAGCGGACCGACACATTCACCGTGGGAATGACCTGCAACAGTGCAGGGTTTCATGGCGTAGCGGGCCGAGACATTCACCGTGGGAATGACCTGCAACAGTGCAGGGTTTCATAGCGTAGCGGACCGAGACATTCACCGTGGGAATGACCTGCAACAGTGCAGGGTTTCATGGCGTAGCGGGCCGAGACATTCACCGTGGGAATGACCTGCAACAGTGCAGGGTTTCATAGCGTAGCGGGCCGACACATTCACCGTGGGAATGACCTGCAACAGTGCAGGGTTTCATGGCGTAGCGGGCCGAGACATTCACCGTGGGAATGACCTGCAACAGTGCAGGGTTTCATGGCGTAGCGGGCCGAGACATTCACCGTGGGAATGACCTGCAACAGTGCAGGGTTTCATGGCGTAGCGGGCCGACACATTCACCGTGGGAATGACCTGCAACAGTGCAGGGTTTCATGGCGTAGCGGGCCGACACATTCACCGTGGGAATGACCTGCAACAGTGCAGGGTTTCATGGCGTAGCGGACCGACACATTCACCGTGGGAATGACCTGCAACAGTGCAGGGTTTCATGGCGTAGCGGGCCGAGACATTCACCGTGGGAATGACCTGCAACAGTGCAGGGTTTCATAGCGTAGCGGACCGAGACATTCACCGTGGGAATGACCTGCAACAGTGCAGGGTTTCATAGCGTAGCGGGCCGACACATTCACCGTGGGAATGACCTGCAACAGTGCAGGGTTTCATGGCGTAGCGGGCCGAGACATTCACCGTGGGAATGACCTGCAACAGTGCAGGGTTTCATGGCGTAGCGGGCCGAGACATTCACCGTGGGAATGACCTGCAACAGTGCAGGGTTTCATGGCGTAGCGGGCCGACACATTCACCGTGGGAATGACCTGCAACAGTGCAGGGTTTCATGGCGTAGCGGGCCGACACATTCACCGTGGGAATGACCTGCAACAGTGCAGGAAGTGCAGGGTTTCATAGCGTAGCGGGCCGAGACATTCACGGTGGGAATGACCTGCAACAGTGCAGGGTTTCATGGCGTAGCGGGCCGACACATTCACCGTGGGAATGACCTGCAACAGTGCAGGGTTTCATGGCGTAGCGGGCCGACACATTCACCGTGGGAATGACCTGCAACAGTGCAGGGTTTCTTCTGGATTTTGGAAATTCTCCTGTGACCCAATGTTCATATCAGTGACGTCAGTGATCTTCAGTTCGGAAAGTCGGAGCTCTAGAAAGAGGCCCGAGATGGATGACCATTCAAATCGATTTTTCCTAGTCAAGCTCGTTTTTCCCGAGTTCCCAGTTGTTTTGAACGCGGCATTAGTCCTCCTTACCTTGAAAGATCCTTTTTTAGCCTTGCCGAAAGCAGTCCTCAGCCCGTGGACCACCACTATATCATCTGGACTGGTGGAGAAAGCACTACATTCTGCCCCGGACACAATAGGATCACTGTGGGATTTAAACGTGTTCCGTGGCGATAAATGACCAAAAACGACCTTTACTCTGTGCATTGTGGTGGTAATAAGTAAGTAACCCGATACGTGAAGCTAAACTATCTACAGATATGCAACCAAAATCAAGCCCGTGAACTATCTACAGATATGCAACCACAATCAAGCCCGTACAATGCACAAACACTGTCTATTCGCAAGCGTCTCCACAGGAATGGTGAATTTGTTACAGTGTATTGTGTGGCTAAAGTTCGCCTCTTGCAACAATGGGAGCGTTCGACCTTTTAGTCGACTTTAAAGGCAAGTCGAGGCTTAGTGATCTACAAATCACCTTGCATCATAAATAACTTGTCAATATTATTTGTAGATCAGTCAGTCATTCACAATTTACCCATGATACATCACGGTTTTGATGCTCTCGAACACGGCCAACGTCTCTAGCCACTGAACTTTGGTTTCCACTAGTTATCACAGCCACAAAGTCCAAATTGGCTATATCGTAAAAATTCATGAAAACAAACATTTGCTTTTGGGTCTTAATTTGAGGTTAGGATTAGGCATAAGGTTAGCAGTGTGGTTAAGGTTAGGTATAAAGTTACAATTTAACAAGATACATTTTAGAAATAGGCGTGGTTTATGACTTTGTGGCTGTGGTAACTAGGGACAACCCTGAACTTTGCCATATTTCCTTGTTATGATAAGCTACGGCAAATATGGAGTGACAAAATAGATGGGTCTGGTACGTTTGCATTATACTTTTGGGGAAGGAGTGCTCAGTAAACGTAATAAACAGCATCAGTCCCAATTGTAAATGCACATGTCCAATAATTTCTAGCATATCAAATAAATAATCTAAAGTGAATTATAAGAGAGTCTGCTAAATGACTAAAATGTTAAATTACTGACTGGGGTCCCATGTCTCTACTCTGAGTGGGGTCTCATGTCTCTAATCTGACTGGGGTCCCATGTCTCTACTCTGACTGGGGTCCCATGTCTCTACTCTGACTGGGGTCCCATGTCTCTACTCTGACTGGGGTCCCATGTCTCTACTCTGACTGGGGTCCCATGTCTCTACTCTGACTGGGGTCCCATGTCTCTACTCTGACTGGGGTCCCATGTCTCTACTCTGACTGGGGTCCCATGTCTCTACTCTGACTGGGGTCCCATGTCTCTACTCTGACTGGGGTCCCATGTCTCTACTCTGACTGGGGTCTCTACTCTGACTGGGGTCCCATGTCTCTACTCTGACTGGGGTCTCTACTCTGACTGGGGTCCCATGTCTCTACTCTGACTGGGGTCTCATGTCTCTACTCTGACTGGGGTCCCATGTCTCTACTCTGACTGGGGTCCCATGTCTCTACTCTGACTGGGGTCCCATGTCTCTACTCTGACTGGGGTCCCATGTCTCTACTCTGACTGGGGTCCCATGTCTCTACTCTGACTGGGGTCCCATGTCTCTACTCTGACTGGGGTCCCATGTCTCTACTCTGACTGGGGTCCCATGTCTCTACTCTGACTGGGTCCTGTCTCACTTCTGGGGTCTCTACTCTGACTGGGGTCCCATGTCTCTACTCTGACTGGGGTCCTGTCTTACTCTGACTGGGGTCCCATGTCTCTACTCTGACTGGGGTCCCATGTCTCTACTCTGACTGGGGTCCACTGCTCTTACTCTGACTGGGGGTCTCTACTCTGATGGGGTCTCTACTCTGACTGGGGTCCATGTCTCTACTCTGACTGGGGTCCATGTCTCTACTCTGACTGGGTCCATGTCTCTACTCTGACTGGGGTCCCATGTCTCTACTCTGACTGGGGTCTCTACTCTGACTGGGGTCCCATGTCTCTACACTCTACTGAGGGTCCATGTCTCTACTCTGACTGGGGTCCATGTCCTCTACTCTGCTGAGGGTCCCATGTCTCTACTCTGACTGGGGTCCCATGTCTCTACTCTGACTGGGGTCCATGTCTCTACTCACTGGGTCAGTCTCTACTCTGACTGGGGTCCCATGTCTCTACTCTGACTGGGGTCCCATGTCTCTACTCTGACTGGGGTATCTATGACTGGGGTCCCATGTCTCTACTCTGACTGGGGTCCCATGCTCTCTACTCTGACTGGGGGCCCATGTCTCTACTCTGACTGGGGTCCCAGTCTCTACTGACTGGGGTCCCATGTCTCTACTCTGACTGGGGTCATAGTCTTGTCTCTGACTGGTCGGACTGCTCGCAGTGCTAACTGCATGGGTCCACCAGTCTAACTGTGCTCCTAAGTCCTGGTCGAATCCACTCTGTCGCAGCCGGCGCGGGGAGACTCATGGCCACTTGTGGTCTCCGGTGGGGTCCCATGTGCTCTGATCTGCTTGGACCCATGTTCCTTTCTGGGGGCCATTGTCTTACTCTTACTGTAGTCTCATGTCTCTCTACTGGACTGGGGTCATGTCTCTACTCTGACTGGGGTCCCATGCATCCACATGGGGGCAGCAGATACCAGTCCTCAAAGTGTCCCCATCAGCGTCATAGTTTCTTGATGCTCACGTTCTTGCTGACATCAGAACCAGTGCTCTGAGGGGACTATTACCGTTCTGCTAGCAGCAGGATATTATGCTGCTAGCGCGATTGCTGATTTTCTTTTTTCAAAATAAGAGTCCCCCCTGCAAAGACATGCATGCTAAACTTTGGGAATATCGATTTGTTTTAACACTCTAGTGCAGTACAACTGTTTTTCACGGTGTGAATGCCCAGAAAACTGTTAAAGACTCCAGCCACCCAAGCCATAGACTGTTCTCTCTGCAAGTGGTACCGGTGCATCAAGTCTGACACCAACAGGCTCCTGAACAGCTTCAATCCCCAAGCCATAAAACGGCTAAATAGCTATCCCTGCACATTGTTAATATGGTACTGGAACTGACCCTGTATATAGTCCCCTTACCCCTATACATATCTACCTCCATCACTCCAGTATCCCTGCACATTGTTAATATGGTACTGGAACTGACCCTGTATATAGTCACCTTACCCCTATACATATCTACCTCCATCACTCCAGTATCCCTGCACATTGTTAATATGGTACTGGAACTGACCCTGTATATAGTCACCTTACCCCTATACATATCTACCACCATCACTCCAGTATCCCTGCACATTGTTAATATGGTACAGGAACTGACCCTGTATATAGTCACCTTACCCCTATACATATCTACCTCCATCACTCCAGTATCCCTGCACATTGTTAATATGGGACTGGAACTGACCCTGTATATAGAATGCTTACTTTCTCCTGTTCTTCTTATTTCTTATTTAATGTGTTTTTGTTCTACCTTGTTATCTAACTGTAAGTCGCTCTGGATAAGAGTGTCTGCTAAATGACTAAAATGTAATGTAAATGTTATTTTTAGTGCTACATTGATATTGATTACTGCATTGTTGGGTTTTGAGTTTGCAAGAAAGGCATTTCACTGTACTTGTGCATGTGACATTAAAACTTGAAACTTGCTACCTACCACCTTTGATAAAATTAATGGATAATTTGACATTTTATTTTTTCAATTGTATTATTCATACCATAATTTATTTGTAAAGTTTCCACAAATATTGGTATGTTGAAAGCTATTGTGTAGGCTATATTTATACTTGATACCTTCATAGAAAATGACTCCAGTAAAAGTAAAGATACCTTCATAGAAAACGACTCCAGTAAAAGTGAAAGTCACTCAGTAAAATACTACTTGAATAAAAGTATACAAGTATTTGGTTTTAAATATACTAAGTATCAAAAGTAAAAGTATAAATCATTTTAAAATCCTTATATTAAGCAAACCAGATGGCACAATTGTCTTGTTTTTTTTAAAATTTACAGATAGCCAGGGGTACACTCCAACACTCAGACAGAATTTACAAACGAAGCATGTGTTTAGTGAGTCAGCCAGGCCAGAGGCAGTAGGGATGACCAGGGATGTTCTCTTGATAAGTGTGTGAATTGGACCATTTTCCTGACCTGCTAAGCATTCAAAATGTAACGACTACTTTTGGGTGTCAAGGAAAATGTATGGAGTAAAAATTACATTATTTTATTTTTCATTCTGTAGCTCAGCTGGTAGAGCACGGCTCTTGTAACGCCAAGGTAGTGGGTTCGATCCCCGGGACCACCCATACACAAAAAATTGATGCACGCATGACTGTAAGTCGCTTTGGATAAAAGCGTCTGCTAAATGGCATATTATATTATTATTAGTAGTAGTAAAGTAAAGTACTGATACCCCCCAAAAACGGCTTAAGTAGTACTTTAAAGTGTTTTTACTTAAGTACTTTACACCACTGTTTAAATAAAATAAAAATATGTAAATGGTATGACTCAATAGGTTTCCTCATTACCATACAACGTGACGTTATCATTAGTGCTGCTGACAGAAGCCTGGTGGAGACGGAGGGAGGATCGCGCTGCTCTGGACGGTGTGGGAAGGAGAAGAGAAAGCCTGGTGGAGACGGAGGGAGGATCGGGCTGCTCTGGACGGTGTGGGAAGGAGAAGAGAAAGCCTGGTGGAGACGGAGGGAGGATCGCGCTGCTCTGAACGGTGTGGGAAGGAGAAGAGAAAGCCTGGTGGAGACGGAGGGAGGATCGCGCTGCTCTGAACGGTGTGGGAAGGAGAAGAGAAAGCCTGGTGGAGACGGAGGGAGGATCGCGCTGCTCTGGACGGTGTGGGAAGGAGAAGAGAAAGCCTGGTGGAGACGGAGGGAGGATCGCGCTGCTCTGGACGGTGTGGGAAGGAGAAGAGAAAGCCTGGTGGAGACGGAGGGAGGATCGCGCTGCTCTGAACGGTGTGGGAAGGAGAAGAGAAAGCCTGGTGGAGACGGAGGGAGGATCGCGCTGCTCTGGACGGTGTGGGAAGGAGAAGAGAAAGCCTGGTGGAGACGGAGGGAGGATCGCGCTGCTCTGGACGGTGTGGGAAGGAGAAGAGAAAGCCTGGTGGAGACGGAGGGAGGATCGCGCTGCTCTGGACGGTGTGGGAAGGAGAAGAGAAAGCCTGGTGGAGACGGAGGGAGGATCGCGCTGCTCTGGACGGTGTGGGAAGGAGAAGAGAAAGCCTGGTGGAGACGGAGGGAGGATCGCGCTGCTCTGGACGGTGTGGGAAGGAGAAAAGAAAGCCTGGTGGAGACGGAGGGAGGGTCGCGCTGCTCTGAACGGTGTGGGAAGGAGAAGAGAAGTCAATCAAAGCCTGAAACTTTCCTCTCAAAGACAGCTGTTCTTTTGCAGCCTTCGAGGGACGCCCAGCGGTCACCAGTGGATTATTTCAATACCTGGGAGAGAGGACATTATATGCAACGTTTTACCAGGTTGATGGAAGCTTTTTGTTTTACTTGTCCGCCAACTGTACATGAACTGAGCGCAGCTTCCGGATGTAACTGTTTAGGGTTTGGGTCCTCTTCTCTCCGCTGGATTTCTCCATTCTTCCTGTCTGTCCATGCTGTTTGATAACTGCACTGGTTTATTCAATAACTTCGATAATCATTATCAAGTGTTTCCAGAAGAATGAAGCCACCCAGATAACAAGGTGAGAATCCATGCTGAATAAACAGACAGTATTCTGTCAAACAAAGTAGCCTTTGACATTCTGCAATATCCATCTTTTATGTCGTGTTTTAGTGAGTCAGGATGAAAATCCCACTTCCCAGACAGTGTTTAGGGTTAGATTGGTGTTGGGTAAACTGACCCTAGATCTGTGAGAGAAGTCTCTCCCAGCCCTCTTCTCCACCAGCTATGGACCAGTTAACCATGTGTTGTCATTGGTGGTGGATCCCCAATCAACCCCTGTCCTATAGCGCTAACCGCTGTCCTGTAGCGCTAACCCCTGTCCTGTAGCGCTAACCCCTGTCCTGTAGCGCTAACCCCTGTCCTGTAGCGCTAACCCCTGTCCTGTATGGCTATCCCCTGTCCTGTATGGCTATCCCCTGTCCTGTAGCGCTAACCCCTGTCCTGTATGCTAACCCCTGTCCTGTAGCGCTATCCCCTGTCCTGTAGCGCTAACCCCTGTCCTGTAGCGCTAACCCCTGTCCTGTAGCGCTAACCCCTGTCCTGTATGGCTATCCCCTGTCCTGTATGGCTATCCCCTGTCCTGTATGGCTATCCCCTGTCCTGTAGCGCTAACCCCTGTCCTGTAGCGCTAACCCCTGTCCTGTAGCGCTAACCCCTGTCCTGTATCGCTAACCCCTGTCCTGTATGGCTAACCCCTGTCCTGTAGCGCTAACCCCTGTCCTGTATGGCTAACCCCTGTCCTGTATGCTAACCCCTGTCCTGAGCGCTACCGTCGTAGCTAACCCCTGTCCTGTAGGCTAACCCCTGTCCTGTAGCGCTAACCCCTGTCCTGTATGCTATCCCCTGTCCTGTAGCGCTAACCCCTGTCCTGTATGCTAACCCCTGTCCTGTAGGCTAACCCCTGTCCTGTAGCGCTAACCCCTGTCCTGTAGCGCTAACCCCTGTCCTGTAGCGCTAACCCCTGTCCTGTAGCGCTAACCCCTGTCCTGTATGCTATCCCCTGTCCTGTAGCGCTAACCCCTGTCCTCTAGGGCTAACCCCTGTCCTGTAGGGCTAACCCCTGTCCTGTAGCGCTAACCCCTGTCCTGTATGCTATCCCCTGTCCTGTAGCGCTAACCCCTGTCCTGTATGCTATCCCCTGTCCTGTAGCGCTAACCCCTGTCCTGTATGCTAACCCCTGTCCTGTAGCGCTAACCCCTGTCCTGTAGCGCTAACCCCTGTCCTGTAGCGCTAACCCCTGTCCTGTAGCGCTAACCCCTGTCCTGTAGCGCTAACCCCTGTCCTGTAGGGCTAACCCCTGTCCTGTAGCGCTAACCCCTGTCCTGTAGCGCTAACCCCTGTCCTGTAGGGCTAACCCCTGTCCTGTAGGGCTAACCCCTGTCCTGTAGCGCTAACCCCTGTCCTGTAGCGCTAACCCCTGTCCTGTAGCGCTAACCCCTGTCCTGTAGCGCTAACCCCTGTCCTGTAGCGCTAACCCCTGTCGCGTTGCCTTTTTTATTTTACAACTGTGTCTTCAGTCTCTCCTCTCCTTAATGAGAACTGTCTACCTTTATTTAATGTCTACTCTGCCCAGTTGAAAGGCTCCATAGGGCCAGGACTGTGCCAGTGGCCAGGTCTAAAGATACAGTGGGTCTACCCAGCATGGCCTCTATAAAGAGCCAGAGGAGAGGTGGTGATCCTGGTGAACTTTGTCCAGGATGAATAGTTGAACTGTCAAGTAGAAAACCCCTTCAGATAGTGAAGTGACATGACGCAACCAAAACCTAACAGTCCATTGAGATGATAGTGGTAGATCTGCAATAAGATAGTAGGACAGAGACGGAACAGAGGTGTTGATGGGATGGATGAACAGAGTGCTCTACCCTCTGACCTCTAGAGAGTCTCCCAGCAGGCCACACCTCTACCCTCTGACCTCTAGAGAGTCTCCCAGCAGGCCACACCTCTACCCTCTGACCTCTAGAGAGTCTCCCAGCAGGCCACACCTCTACCCTCTGTTCTCTAGAGAGTCTCCCAGCAGGCCACACCTCTACCCTCTGTCTCTAGAGAGTCTCCCAGCAGGCCACACCTCTACCCTCTGACCTCTAGAGAGTCTCCCAGCAGGCCACACCTCTACCCTCTGTCCTCTAGAGAGTCTCCCAGCAGGCCACACCTCTACCCTCTGACCTCTAGAGAGTCTCCCAGCAGACCACACCTCTACCCTCTGACCTCTAGAGAGTCTCCCAGCAGGCCACACCTCTACCCTCTGTTCTCTAGAGAGTCTCCCAGCAGGCCACACCTCTACCCTCTGACCTCTAGAGAGTCTCCCAGCAAGCCACACCTCTACCCTTTGTTCTCTAGAGATCTCCCAGAGGCCACACTCTCCCCTCTGACGTCTAGAGAAAGGGTCCCAGCAGCACACCCGTACCTTTGTCTAAGTTACCAGTCACCACATCTACCTTCCGACCTCTAGAGATCCAGCAGGCAACCTTACCTCTGACCTCAGATGTCCTCTCACCAACCTCTACTTGCCTCTAGAGGTCTTCTAGCCCTAGAGAGTCTCCAGCAGGCCACACCTCTACCCTCTGACCTCTAGAGAGTCTCCCAGCAGGCCACACCTCTACCAAGTCCAGGTTTATGTATTCAGTTAATGGAAGATTCTGAGGTGTGGTTCTCAAGACTCTCGCTCACTCCGTGGTCTTAGTGAGAAGGGCAGACTAGCACTATGAAGTTTGCTAGTTAACAGTTCTGACCTAGTCATCTATTCCGATTTAAATGAATGGCTGGACTTGACTCAGTTGTCCCTTTCCTAATGTATTTCCAGTGGTGCCTTCTTTGAATAGACCTAATCTTTCTAGGGACTCAGTGACACTAACTCAACCCACAGATGGAAAAGTGCTGTTTCTTCCTAGAAACTCTCCTTTAGTTTTGCTATAAACTCTCACATGAGTAACATCTGACTCAGAAGAGAGAGAGACCGTTCTTCTCCTCTGACGAGCTAGATAGCCATGATCTGGAGGGTCTCCATGGTGACAGTGTTTAGTTCTGCACCGCTCTAGTGGTGACATCACCGCAGTCTGATCCCTGCCCCTAGCGACCTGCCGCCCACTCAGCAGAGAGCCAATCAGTCTGATCCCTGCCCCTAGCGACCTGCCGCCCACTCAGCAGAGAGCCAATCAGTCTGATCCCTGCCCCTAGCGACCTGCCGCCCACTCAGCAGAGAGCCAATCAGTCTGATCCCTGCCCCTAGCGACCTGCCGCCCACTCAGCAGAGAGCCAATCAGGCTGAACACTGTGTTACTACACTACATTGAATTTACACAACAGAGTCTGTGGTTCTGCCTCCTGACCACTAGACACATGATACACACTGTAATGGTTAGTGGTTCTGCCTCCTGACCACTAGACACACGATACACACTGTAATGGTTAGTGGTTCTGCCTCCTGACCACTAGACACATGATACACACTGTAATGGTTAGTGGTTCTGCCTCCTGACCACTAGACACATGATACACACTGTAATGGTTTTACATACTTTAGCTCTTTACATTTTAGTCATTTATCAGACGCTCTTATCCAGAGCGACTTACAGGAGCAATTAGGGTTAAGTGCCTTGCTCAAGGGCACATCGACAGATTTTTTCACCTAGTCGGCTCGGGGATTAGAACCAGCAACCTTTCGGTTACTGGCACAACGCTCTTAACCACTAAGCTACCTGCCGCCCCAGGTCTTTCCTATCTAACTCAGTAAGCTGTAATGGTATTAGATACTTTAGCTCTTTCCTGTCTAACTCAGTCTTTTACTTGTTAACTGTTATGTTTGGTAACTAGGGCTGTTACATTGGTAACTAAGGCTGTTATGGTGACCGTATTACCGCCACACCGGCGGTCACGAGTCATGACCACAATCAAATTCCACGTGATCATTTAGTCACGGTAATTAGGCTTCTCCAAGCTCTGATGCTGCTGATGGTCATTAGTAGCCTACCAAACTTGCTAACTGCCTGGTACTCAGCACTCTATTGTCCCTCTAATCACTCCGACATCAATGCAAATGGGATCGAAAATCTAATCAAACACTTCATGAGAGCCCATGAGCTCATGTTGCGCAACTTTTCTATAGGCTATGGAGTAGCGTGAGAAAACAGAGTGATGGCCTCTATTAAATAGAGGAGGATCCCATCAGCTTTCTATAGGCTAGGCCTACTATATTTATTTCTAAACTTTCCTAATATTAAGCACATGCTTCCTATCTGGCATGCATGAAAATGAACCACAGGAAAAACGTTGTCCATTCGCTATTTAAGTGCATAGATATCATGTATTTTCCCCCCATGCCCCTGTTCTAAGACAGTGTGTGTGTATATATATATATATCAGTTGAAGTCAGAAGTTTACATACACTTAGGTTGGAGTCATTAAAACTAGTTTTTCAACCACTCTACACATTTCTTGTTAACAAACTATAGTTTTGGCAAGTCGGTTAGGACATCTACTTTGTGCATGACACAAGTAATTTTTCCAACAATTGTTTACAGACAGAATATTTCACTTATAATTCACTGTATCACAATTTCAGTGGGTCAGAAGTTTACATACACTAAGTTGACTGTTCCTTTAAACAGCTTTGAAAATTCCAGCAAAAAATGATTTCATGGCTTTAGAAGCTTCTGATAGGCTAATTGACATAATTTGAGTCAATTGGAGGTGTACCTGTGGATGTATTTCAAGGCCTACCTTCAAACTCAGTGCCTCTTTGCTTGACATCATGGGAAAATCAAAAGAAATCAGCCAAGACCTAAGAAAATAAATTGTAGACCTCACAAGTCTGGTTCATCTTTGGGAGCAATTTCCAAACGCCTGAAGGTACCACGTTCATCTGTACAAACAATAGTATGCAAGTATAAACACCATGGGACCACGCAGCCGTCATACCGCTCAGGAAGGAGACGCGTTCTGTCTCCTAGAGATGAACGTACTTTGGTGCGAAAAGTGGAAATCAATCCCAGAACAACAGCAAAGGACCTGGTACAAAAGTATCTATATCCACAGTAAAACGAGTCCTATATCGACATAACCTGAAAGGCCGCTCAGCAAGGAAGAAGCCACTGCTCCAAAACCACCATAAAAAAGCCAGACTACAGTTTGCAACTGCACATGGGGACAAAGATTGTACTTTTTGGAGAAATGTCCTCTGGTCTGATGAAACAAAAATAGAACTGTTTGGCCATAATGAGCATCGTTATGTTTGGAGGAAAAAGGGGGACGCTTGCAAGCCGAAGAACACCATCCCAACCGTGAAGCACGGGGGTGGCAGCATCGTGCTGTGGGGGTGCTTGGCTGCAGGAGGGACTGGTGCACTTCACAAAATAGATGGCATCATGAGGAAGGAAAATTATGTGGATATATTGAAGCAACATCTCAAGACATCAGTCAGGAAGTTAAAGCTTGGTCGCAAATGGGTCTTCCAAATGGACAATGACCCCAAGCATACTTCCAAAGTTGTGGCAAAATGGCTTAAGGACAACAAAGTCAAGGTATTGGAGTGGCCATCACAAAGCCCTGACCTCAATTCCTAACCAACTTGCCAAAACTATAGTTTGTTAACAATACATTTGTGGAGTTGTTGAAAAACGAGTTTTAATGACTCCAACATAAGTGTATGTAAACTTCCGACTTCAACTGTATATATATATATATATATATATATATATATATATATATGCGAGAGAAAAAAATATATGGGGGATTGGAAGTGATGCAGACAAGTACATTGATGGAAGTTACAATCTATCTGAAATATTAAAGCTGATCTACCCCCAAAGAAAATAAAAATAAATAAAAGACAGGTGATAATGGTCCATTAGAAGGACTACTTTATCCTATCCCAGGTATTCCTTAAAGAGGTAGGGTTTCAAGTGTCTCCAGAAGGTGGTCAGTGACTCCGCTGTCCTGGCGTCGTGGGGGAGCTTGTTCCACCATTGGGGTGCCAGAGCAGCGAATAGCTTTGACTGGGCTGAGCGGGAACTGTGCTTCCGTAGAGGTAGGGGGGCCAGCAGGCCAGAGATGGATGAACGTAGTACCCTTGTTTGGGTGTAGGGTCTGATCAGAGCCTGAAGGTAAGGAGGTGCTGTTCCCCTCACAGCTCCGTAGGCAAGTACCATGGTCTTGTAGCAGATGCAAGCTTCAACTGGAAGCCAGTGGAGTGTGCGGAGGAGCGGGATGACATGAGAGAACTTGGGAAGGTTGAACACCAGACGGGCTGCAGCGTTCTGGATACGTTGTAGGGGTTTAATGGCACAGGCAGGGAGCCCAGCCAACAGCGAGTTGCAGTAATCCAGACGGGAGATGACAAGTGCCTGGATTAGGACCTGTGCCGCTTTCTGTGTAAGGTAGGGTCGTACTCTGCAAATGTTGTAGAGCATGAACCTGCAGGATCGGGTTACCGCTTTGATGTTAGTGGAGAACGACAGGGTGTTGTCCAGGATCACGCCAAGGTTCTTTGCACTCTGGGAGGAGGACACAATGGAGTTGTCAACCGTGATGCCGAGATCATGGAGCGTGCATTCCTTCCCCGGGAGGAAGAGCAGCTCCGTCTTGCCGAGGTTCAGCTTTAGGTGGTGAACCGACATCCACACTGATATGTCTGCCAGACATGCAGAGATGCGATTCGCCACCTGGTTATCAGAAGGGGGAAAGGAGAAAATGAATTGTGTGTCGTCTGCGTAGCAATGATAGCAGAGACCATGTGAGGATATGACAGAGCCAAGTGACTTGGTGTATATCTATTCTACAACGGAAATCTGCCCCTTTTTTTCTCTGTACCCAACGCACTAGAAGACCAGTTCTTAAAGCCTTTAGCCGTATCCTTATTCTACTCCTCCTCTGTTCCTCTGGTGATGCACAGGTTAACCCAGGCCCTGTAGCCCCCAGTATCACTCCTACTACCCAGGCGTTATCATTTGTTGACTTCTGTAATCGCAAAAGCCTTGGTTTCTTGCTTGTTAACATCAGAAGTCTACTTCCTAAGTTTGAGTTATTCACTTTGTTAGCACACTCAGCCAACCCTGATGTTCTAGCAGTGTCTGAATCCTGGCTTAGGAAGGCCACCAAATATTCTGACATTTCCATTCCCAACTACAACATTTTCTGTCTAGATAGAACTGCCAAAGGGGGCGGAGTTGCAATCTACTATAGAGATAGCCTGCAGAGCTCTATCATACTATCCAGGTCTGTGCCCAAACAGTTTGAGCTTCTACTTCTAAAAATCCACCTTTCGAGAAATAAGTCTCTCACTGTTGCCACTTGCTACAGACCCCCCTCAGCCCCCAGCTGTGCCCTGAACACCATATGTGAATTGATTGCCCCCCATCTATCCTCAGAGTTCGTACTGCTTGGTGACCTAAATTGGGATATGCTTAACACCCCGGCCATCCTACAATCTAAACTAGATGTCCTCAATCTCACACAAATTATCAAGGAACCTACCAGGTACAACCCTAGATCCGTAAACATGGGCACCCTCATAGATATCATCCTGACTAATTTACCCTCTAAATACACCTCTGCTGTTTTCAATCAGGATCTCAGCGATCACTGCCTCATTGCCTGCGTCCGTAATGGGTCCGCGGTCAAACGACCATACCTCATCACTGTCAAACGCTCCCTAAAACACTTTAGCGAGCAGGCCTTCCTAATTGACCTGGCCCAGGTATCCTGGATGGATATTGACCTCATTCCGTCAGTAGAGGATGCCTGGTTGTTCTTTAAAAGTAATTTCCTCTCAATCTTAAATAAGCATGCCCCATTCAAAAAATTCAGAACTAAGAACAGATATAGCCCCTGGTTCACCTCAGACTTGACTGCCCTTGACCAGCACAAAAACATCCTGTGGCGTACGGCATTAGCATCGAACAGCACCCGCGATATGCAACTTTTCAGGGAAGTTAGGAACCAATATACACAATCAGTTAGGAAAGCAAAGGCTAACTTTTGCAGAGCAGAAATTTGCATCCTGTAGCACTAACTCCAAAAGGTTTTGGGACACTGTATTGTCCATGGAGAATAAGAGCACCTCCTCCCAGCTGCCCACTGCATTTTGCTACGGCTGGCCATGCTTTCCACCTGGCTACCCCTACCCCGGCCACCAGCTCTGCACCCTCCGCTGCAACTTGCCCCCCTGCTTCTCCTTCACCCAAATTCAGACAGCTGATGTTCTGTAAGAGCTGCAAAATCTGGACCCCTACAAATCATCTGGGCTAGACAATCTGGACCCTTTCTTTCTAAAATTAGCCGCCGAAATTGTCGCAACCGTATTACTAGCCTGTTCAACCTCTCTTTCGTATCGTCTGAGATCCCCAGAGATTGGAAAGCTGCCGCGGTCATCCCCCTCTTCAAAGGGGGTGACACTCTAGATCCACTCTAGATGTGCAAAAGATGATGTGTAAATAGAGATTCTGGGGTGCTAAATAAATAACAATATGGGGCTAATTTCAGAATGGCTGTGTACAGGTGCAGTGATCGGTAAGCTGCTCTGACAACTGACGCTTAAAGTTAGTGAGGGAGATAAGAGTCTCCAGCTTCAGAGATTTTTGCAGTTCGTTCCAGTCATTGGCAGCAGAGAACTGGAAGGAATGGCGGCTAAAGGAGGTGTTGGCTTTGGGGATGACCAGTGAGATATACCTGCTGGAACGCATACTACGGGTGGGTGTTGCTATGGTGACCAGTGAGCTAAGATAAGATGGGGATTGCAGAGGATACGTTTATTAAGAGTTACCAGCCTCAGAAATTGCAGCCCAAATAAATAGTATTTAGACTTCAGTCTCTAATATAGTATTTAGACTTCAGTCTCTAATATAGTATTTAGACTTCAGTCTCTAATATAGTATTTAGTATTTAAACTTCAGTCTCTAATATAGTATTTAGTATTTAGACTTCAGTCTCTAATATAGTATTCAGACTATTGATTAGCCTCATTCTCTATAACTCTCTCATCTTCCCAGTCTATTTATTGATCTGTGTGTTTGTGTGTTTGTTTGTTGTATGTGTGTGGTGTATTTGGGCAAATCCACTGTAACGGAATTGCGCTGAGACTCAGATTTCTCACTTAACATGTATGCCAACCAGAAAACATTGATTTAAAAGTTTAACAAACCATACAACTCTATGCACAAGGACAACCTTTAGCTATTTACACAGAACATTTTACAAAAACACATTTACTGGAATAACTTTGTAGATATGTTTTCTGTGTACACGTTTTCCAACAAATCTGTTAAACATCTGCTCCGAATTATGATTAAAAGATGTCAGCTATGACATGGTACCTTGACTTTGAAAACATATATTTTGGTTATTGAACTACAGTAAGTGAAGTGGATTTACACCCGGTAACGGAATTGGGTTAACGGACGGAATTGGGGTAACGGAATTTCATCATGGCTCCCTGATCTGTACTACACAGAAATCCATAATGATGATATGAAAGTCATTCTCTTCATGGGGATGTATCCTGAATAGGTACACAAAGGTAGAAATATGTAATATCATTATTTTAATATTTGGGTATTATTATACACACTGGCTATTATTTTAATGAGCTCTGCCTCCAAACAAGACCAAATTTGCTTGGTCCAGACCGGACCAAATCTGAACCAGTCATAGATGGCTATGTTTCAGAAGTTTGGACATCAAAGTACATTTTACATTTTCATTTAAGTCATTTAGCAGACACTCTTATCCAGAGTGACTTACAAATTGGTACATCACAGTAGAGTACAGTAAAGTAGAGTACAGAAAATTGGAGTAGAGTAGAGTAGAGTTCAGTGCAGTAGAGTAGAGTACAGTACAATACAGTACTTTATAGCGTACTCAACTCTTGTGTGCTCTAGTGTTGTGCTAGCTCACTACTGCCCCCTTGAGGAGATTCAGACAAATTACTAGACAGACTCGATCCTCTCAATCTGTATAAGACGTGACACACATTTGACAGAAGTACTGAAAGTAAAAAAAAAAGTCTAGTACCGAACCTTTTTTCATGTTCTAGTTTAGAAAAAGTACCAACGTTTCGGTATACCGTGCAGCACTAGTGATCTCTACTGGTTACTGCACTGAACTCTACTCAACCTTTCTTTGCTGTATTGTATTGTGCTGTACTGTATTGTGCTGTATTGTGCTGTATTGTACTGTGCTGTATTGTACTGTGCTGTATTGTACTGTGCTGTATTGTATTGTGCTGTATTGTACTGTGCTGTATTGTACTGTGCTGTATTGTATTGTGCTGTATTGTACTGTGCTGTATTGTACTGTGCTGTATTGTACTGTGCTGTATTGTACTGTGCTGTATTGTATTGTGCTGTATTGTACTGTGCTGTATTGTATTGTACTGTACTGTGCTGTATTGTACTGTGCTGTATTGCATTGTGCTGTATTGTACTGTGCTGTATTGTACTGTGCTGTATTGTACTGTGCTGTATTGTATTGTACTGTACTGTGCTGTATTGTACTGTGCTGTATTGTACTGTATTGTACTGTACTGTGCTGTATTGTACTGTGCTGTATTGTACTGTGCTGTATTGTACTGTGCTGTATTGTATTGTGCTGTATTGTACTGTGCTGTATTGTACTGTGCTGTATTGTGCTGTGCTGTATTGTACTGTGCTGTATTGTACTGTGCTGTACTGTATTGTATTGTGCTGTATTGTGCTGTGCTGTATTGTACTGTGCTGTATTGTGCTGTATTGTACTGTGCTGTATTGTGCTGTATTGTACTGTGCTGTATTGTGCTGTATTGTACTGTGCTGTATTGTACTGTGCTGTATTGTGCTGTGCTGTATTGTACTGTGCTGTATTGTATTGTGCTGTATTGTACTGTGCTGTATTGTACTGTGCTGTACTGTATTGTATTGTGCTGTATTGTGCTGTGCTGTATTGTGCTGTATTGTACTGTGCTGTATTGTACTGTGCTGTACTGTATTGTATTGTGCTGTATTGTACTGTGCTGTATTGTGCTGTACTGTATTGTATTGTGCTGTATTGTGCTGTGCTGTATTGTATTGTGCTGTGCTGTATTGTATTGTGCTGTATTGTACTGTGCTGTATTGTGCTGTATTGTACTGTGCTGTATTGTATTGTGCTGTATTGTGCTGTATTGTACTGTGCTGTATTGTGCTGTATTGTACTGTGCTGTATTGTGCTGTGCTGTATTGTATTGTCTGTGCTGTATTGTATTGTGCTGTATTGTACTGTGCTGTATTGTACTGTTGTACTGTGCTGTATTGTATTGTGCTGTATTGTGCTGTGCTGTATTGTGCTGTATTGTGATGTCGTGTATTGTATGTGCTGTATTGTACTTGTGCTGTATTGTACTGTGCTGTATTGGTATTGTCTGTGTATTGTATTGTGCTGTGCTGTATGTTGTGCTGTTGTGCTGTATTGTACTGTGCTGTATTGCTTGTGCTGTATTGTTATGTGCTGTATTGTGTCTGTATTGTACTGTGCTGTATGTGTATTGTGCTGTATTTTTGTTTGTATTGCGTATTGTGCTGTATTGTACTGTGCTGTATTGTACTGTGCTGTATTGTACTGTGCTGTATTGTATGTGCTGTATTGTATTGTCTGTGCTGTATTGTACTGTGCTGTATTGTACTGTGCTGATGTATTGTGCGTTGTACTGTGCTGTATTGTACTGTGCTGTATTGTACTGTGCTGTATTGTATTGTGCTGTATTGTACTTGCTGTATTGTATTGTAGTCTGTACTGTGCTGTATTGTACTGTGCTGTATTGTATGTGCTTTTGCTGTATTGTACTGTGCTGTATTGTACTGTGCTGTATTGGTACTGTGCTGTATTTTGTATTATGTGCTGTATTGTACTGTGCTGTATTGTATTGTGCGTTATTGTTGCTGTATTGGTACTGTGCTGTATTGTATGTGCTGTATTGTATTGTAGCTGTATTGTTGTGCTGTATTGTACTGTGCTGTATTGTACTGTGCTGTATTGTACTGTGCTGTGCTGTATTGTACTGTGCTGTATTGTACTGTGCTGTATTGTATTGTGCTGTATTGTACTGTGCTGTACTGTATTGTATTGTGCTGTGCTGTGCTGTATTGTGCTGTATTGTACTGTGCTGTATTGTACTGTGCTGTACTGTATTGTATTGTGCTGTATTGTACTGTGCTGTATTGTGCTGTACTGTGCTGTATTGTATTGTGCTGTATTGTGCTGTGCTGTATTGTATTGTGCTGTATTGTACTGTGCTGTATTGTGCTGTATTGTATTGTGCTGTATTGTACTGTGCTGTATTGTGCTGTACTGTGCTGTATTGTATTGTGCTGTATTGTACTGTGCTGTCCAAACTTGTGAACCCAACTGTGGTTTGTGACTACTATGATTTCCCATTGTAGCCCATTAATTTGCAGAAATTCAGTTTCAGATTTTTTGGAAATTCCGTTACCAATGTGGTAACGATTGTTTTTTAATCACTTAACGATTCATAAACCAAATTTATATCAGTAAAAATACCAACTAATTGATAGGTCTACCTTGTTACTTCTGTCAACTTTTCATTATCCTCCGTCATGAAATTTGAAAATATCTTAAAGATATGTGGGTTTTTGGTAACGGAATTTCAAAGCACAAGGCAATGTTTCTTGAAATTACAGAAGGCAGAAAAATTTATCCAAAACTAAATATAAGTGTTGATGTTAGTTGGCAGGGGTCTTAACGTCAACATTAATGTGTTTTGATGTATTTCTAATACCTTTTAAGACTTTGTCTGGTAGATGTTTTAAGACCCGTTTTGACCAGAAATCACAGATTTAGCTTATTCCAAATATATGGATTGGAAAATTGTTGAAAAATGTATGTATGCCTTGATTTCCCCAAAATATAGACTCTTAGCTTTCATTTAACACCCAGTTAGTCTCTCTCTATCTCTCTCTCTCTATATATATATCTATCTCTCTGTCTGCTTCTCTATCTCTCTCCTCTGTTCCACTCTGCTGAGAGGAGAGGAGTGGGGAAATACCCTGCCAGACAGATAGTGATGTAGGAGTCCTTTAGAGCCTCTCATGTGTCCTACCAAAAAAAAGGTTTTCTTCAAATGAGAAGTCATTCCAAGTTGTGATGTAATCCCTGGCTGTTAGAGGTCAGAGGTCAGAGTGCATTACAGAACGAAGCTACGTAGTGGTGATGTAATCCCTGGCTGTTAGAGTGCATTGCAGAACGAAGCTACGTAGTGGTGATGTAATCCCTGGCTGTCAGAGGTCAGAGGTCAGAGTGCATTACAGAACGAAGCTACGTAGTGGTGATGTAATCCCTGGCTGTTAGAGTGCATTGCAGAACGAAGCTACGTAGTGGTGATGTAATCCCTGGCTGTCAGAGGTCAGAGGTCAGAGTGCATTACAGAACGAAGCTACGTAGTGGTGATGTAATCCCTGGCTGTTAGAGTGCATTGCAGAACGAAGCTGCGGACATTACAGTGTGTGAGGTAGTGGTGGCCATGCATAGCAGCGTTCTAACCACACCCCTAAGTCATGTTTCCATGACATTCCCCAACTCTTATCTAGCGTAAAAGACTTGTTCCAGGACAGCAGGAAGTGAAGCCTAGGCTGCTACAGATTAGCATCAGATCTGGGCCATTCCACGCCAGCGGGAGTGGAAAATATTTTTGGTATCTCAGATTGTTCTGGCAATTCTCACATAGAAACTTCATTGGAGGAAGAATGTTTTAAATTATTTTTACATTTGTATCACAAACCATTTTTGAGAAAATCATGATGAAATGATACATGCCTCCTGTGAAACCCTGTGATCTGTGAACCGTACATGATACAGACAACAACAAGATGTCATTATACTCCTTATAGGGTGCTCTAACATAAACCTTTTAGCATGATGTCATCAGAGTGCGCAGCTGAACACTGTATGCTGGAAACACTCAGTTTGTTATTTTAACTAAAACATAACCAATCTTTGTTAAACATAAATACCAAACTTGTGTTTGCATGGATTCCGCAACGCGGTTAGCTTTTAACAGCTAGGACCGCTATTTCTTGTCCCGGAATCCCGCTTAACTGACAGGTTAAAGTCTGCTTGAAAGAGCCGCTAACCTAGCTAACCTAGCTAAGCTGCTAACGTTAGCCATCAAGCTAACAAAGTTAGTCCCAGATGAGTTTTCCAATGGAGCCTCTTTGTCTGGAGAACTAAATGAACGGTTCCAGCGCTGTAGGAGCTGTATCTACTATTCTTTGTTTCAGGACAAACCGGATCACTCAGAGTTCCAATGGGGTAATTGTTTGCTTGCCGAGGATTATAGGCTTGAAGTGGCTTCCTTGATCATGCAGGTGGCCAGCCTACGTAAGAAACTGGGGAAAAAGCAGAGTGGATTGTTTTACCTTTTCTACGCCAGTGGCCAGGTGGCGTTCGCGCATGTTGGATGCATCTCCGCCTTGTCGTTTGTCGTTATCCGACTGGCCGGTGTTGCCCGGAGTTCGTTCGCAAGGGGAGCCATCTCCTGCCTCTCCTCCCCCATCTAATAGCAGAGTCAAAGGAGCACAGCAAGAGGAGCATGGCAATCAACGATGGTCGCATGTCATGAGCCGTGGAAGCCGAAGACAGCGGCCTCCCGCAAAGCAGTCTACACTCCCAACGAGAGGCCCGGAGCGGATACAAACAACAAACAGTTTCGCCGTCCTGGAGCCTGATCTTCCTGCACCTTCGTCGCTGGGGGTGTCTGCGGCCGCTGTGCCTACTCTACGATTTCAAAGTCGACGTCGGCAACCTTCCTTCCCTGGTCTGGATCGAGCGGGGCTTCTCCATCTGTCAGAGGCCTGCACCGGGCGCCGGGAGCTACGGGCTCAAGTTATCCTGCCTCTCACCCGTCCTTAAAGGGTTCTCCGAATCCTGTGAAGTGTGGGAGTGGGCGGATTTCCTCGTCCTTCTCGCCAGCCGTGATTTTGGGCAGTTCCATGGTAAGAAATGTGACTGTTCCTGGTGCAAAAGCAATGTCCTATCCCGGAGCTCGAGTAAATGACATTACTAAGTTGCTCCCGAATGTACTACGTCAGGACATGGACATCGATTCTATCGGAGTCCATGTGGGTTTTAATGAAGGGCAGCTCTGAACAGTTGAAACTGGATTTCAAAGAGCTGATTGACTCTCTGCTAGACACTAACAAAAGACCCATCATATCTGGCCCTGTGCCCTCTCTGAATCATGGCATCATATCTGGCCCTGTGTCCTCTCTGAATCATGGCATCATATCTGGCCCTGTGCCCTCTCTGAATCATGGCATCATATCTGGCCCTGTGCCCTCTCTGAATCATGGCATCATATCTGGCCCTGTGCCCTCTCTGAATCATGGCATCATATCTGGCCCTGTGCCCTCTCTGAATCATGGCATCATATCTGGCCCTGTGTCCTCTCTGAATCATGGCATCATATCTGGCCCTGTGTCCTCTCTGAATCATGGCATCATATCTGGCCCTGTGCCCTCTCTGAATCATGGCATCATATCTGGCCCTGTGTCCTCTCTGAATCATGGCATCATATCTGGCCCTGTGTCCTCTCTGAATCATGGCATCATATCTGGCCCTGTGTCCTCTCTGAATCATGGCATCATATCTGGCCCTGTGCCCTCTCTGAATCATGGCATTGAACGCTTTAGCAGGATTCTGTCTCTTCACAGCTGGCTACGTGATTATTGCAGCTCAATGGGTGTAACTTTTGTTGACAATTTCGATAACTTTTGGAAACAAAACACATTTTTATAAGGAGGATGTGATCCACCCAAATCATTTGGGTTCTTGGATCCTTTCACAGCACTATAGGGATGCGTTGAGACAATGACTTATCAATGACCCAAGTTCAGCTCAGTTAATCCCTACCATTGTGCTGCTGAGTCATCATAATGCTTTAGCAAATGTACATTATTCCAAGTTTTGTAGTAATTCCTATGTTGTTGATGTAAAGAATATGTGTTGGTCCGTGGTGTGTAATGAGGAGCAAACAGACGTTGCACTTGACACATTTATGAAATTGCTTATCCCAGTTACTAATAAGCATGCACCCATTAAGAAAATGACTGTAAAAACTGTTGAACCCCGTGGATTGATGAGGAATTGAAAAACGGTATGGTTGAGAGGGATGAGGCAAAAGGAATGGCAAGTAAGTCTGGCTGCACAACCGATTGGCAAACGTACTGCAATTTGAGAAATCATGTGACTAAACTGAATAAAAAGAAGAAGAAACTACACTATGAAACAAAGATAAATGACATAAAGAATGATAGTAAAAAGCTTTGGAGCAGCTTAAATTACATTTTGGGAAAAAAGGCAAACTCAGCTCCATCATTCAATGAATCAGATGGCTCATTCATCACAAAACTGACTGAAATTGCCAACAACTTTAGTGATTTTTTCATTGGCAAGATTAGCAAATTTAGACATGACATGCCAGCAACAAACGCTGACACTACACATCCAAGTATAACTGACCAAATTATGAAAGACAAGAATTGTAATTTAGAATTCCGTAAAGTGAGTGTAAAAGACGGGTGAAAAAATGATTGATGTCTATCAACAATGACAAGCCACTGGGGTCTGACAACTTGGATGGAGAATTACTGAGGATAATAGCGGACGATATTGCCACTCCTATTTGCCATATCTTCAATTTAAGCCTACTAGAAAGTGTGAGCCCTCAGGCCTGGAGGGAAGCAAAAGTCATTATGCTACCTAAGAATAGTAAAGCCCCCTTTACTGGATCAAATAGCCGACCAATCAGCCTGTTACCAACCCTTAGTAAACTTTTGGAAAAAATGGTGTTTGACCAGATACAATGCTATTTTACAGTAAACAAATTGACAACATACTTTCAGCACGCTTATAGGGAAGGACATTCAACAAGCACAACACTTAGACAAATGACTGATGATTGGCTGAGAGAAATTGATGATAAAAAGATTGTGGGGGCTGTTTTGTTAGACTTCAGTGCTGCTTTTGACATTATCGATCATTATCTGCTGCTGGAAAAACGTATGTGTTATGGCTTTACACCCCCTGCTATATTGTGGATAAAGAGTTACCTGTCTAACAGAACACGTGTAGCTCAGTTGGTAGAGCATTGTTGTGTGTTTCTATGTTTGGCCGGGTGTGATTCCCAATCAGAGGCAGCTGTCGCTCGTTGTCTCTGATTGGGGATCATACTTAAGTAGCCTGTTGGCAATCCTTAGTTGTGGGATCTTGTTCCGGTTAGAGGCTTGTATGGTGTTTAGCCTGAGGACTTCACGTTACGTTGGTTTGTTGTTTTGTTCATGTGTTTATCGGTGAAATAAACATGTACGCATTTCACGCTGCGCCTTGGTCTGACCCATCCTTCAACGAACGTGACAGTTTACGCGTGATCAGGGGTGTATTCATTCCGCCAATCATGTGTCTTAAACTGAAAAAAACGGGGATAAACATACCTGAATTTGTCCAGTAGAAACTCTTGTTTGCAACTGTTGGACTAATGATTACACCCTATATCAGCTGGATGCAGGCAAGAGTGTGCAAGGCGGTATTGAATGTCACTGTCTGTCACCTCAAAATGTTTCTCTCGACCTGTGTGCACCTACATTGTAAACTTTCATTCATAGGCTTGGTTGTAGCAACCTCATGATGGGTACAGGGAAACAGGATGCAGCTGAGCGTGTGAGTGAGTGTGTGTGTGGCATCAATATGCGTGGCATCAATATGCGTGTGTGTGTGTGTGTGGCATCAATATGCGTGTGTGTGTGTGTGTGTGTGTGGCATCAATATGCGTGTGTGTGTGTGTGTGTGTGTGTGTGTGTTGCAGTGTCAGTGTAGTATGTGTGAGTGTGTGGGTAGAGTCCAGTGAGTGGGTAGAGTCCAGTGTGTGGGTAGAGTCCAGTGAGTGTTCGGGTAGAGTCCAGTGAGTGGGTAGAGTCCAGTGTGTGGGTAGAGTCCAGTGAGTGTGTGGGTAGAGTCCAGTGTGTGGGTAGAGTCCAGTGTGTGGGTAGAGTCCAGTGTGTGGGTAGAGTCCAGTGTGTGGGTAGAGTCCAGTGTGTGGGTAGAGTCCAGTGTGTGGGTAGAGTCCAGTGTGTGGGTAGAGTCCAGTGTGTGGGTAGAGTCCAGTGTGTGGGTAGAGTCCAGTGAGTGTGCGGGTAGAGTCTAGTGAGTGTGTGGGTAGAGTCCAGTGAGTGTGTGGGTAGAGTCTAGTGAGTGTGTGGGTAGAGTCTAGTGAGTGTGTGGGTAGAGTCTAGTGAGTGTGTGGGTAGAGTCCAGTGAGTGTGTGGGTAGAGTCCAGTGAGTGTGTGGGTAGAGTCCAGTGAGTGTGTGGGTAGAGTCCAGTGAGTGTGTGGGTAGAGTCCAGTGAGTGTGTGGGTAGAGTCCAGTGAGTGTGTGGGTAGAGTCCAGTGAGTGTGTGGGTAGAGTCCAGTGAGTGTGTGGGTAGAGTCCCAGTGAGTGTGTGGGTAGAGTCCAGTGAGTGTGGGGGTAGAGTCCAGTGAGTGTGTGGGTAGAGTCTAGTGAGTGTGTGGGTAGAGTCTAGTGAGTGTGTGGGTAGAGTCCAGTGAGTGTGTGGGTAGAGTCCAGTGAGTGTGTGGGTAGAGTCCAGTGAGTGTGTGGGTAGAGTCCAGTGAGTGTGTGGGTAGAGTCCAGTGAGTGTGTGGGTAGAGTCCAGTGAGTGTGTGGGTAGAGTCCAGTGAGTGTGGGGGTAGAGTCCAGTGAGTGTGGGGGTAGAGTCCAGTGAGTGTGGGGGTAGAGTCCAGTGAGTGTGGGGGTAGAGTCCAGTGAGTGTGGGGGTAGAGTCCAGTGAGTGTGGGGGTAGAGTCCAGTGACTGTGTGGGTAGAGTCCAGTGACTGTGGGGGTAGAGTCCAGTGACTGTGGGGGTAGAGTCCAGTGAGTGTGGGGGTAGAGTCCAGTGAGTGTGGGGGTAGAGTCCAGTGAGTGTGGGGGTAGAGTCCAGTGAGTGTGGGGGTAGAGTCCAGTGAGTGTGTGGGTAGAGTCCAGTGAGTGTGTGGGTAGAGTCCAGTGAGTGTGTGGGTAGAGTCCAGTGAGTGTGTGGGTAGAGTCCAGTGAGTGTGGGGGTAGAGTCCCAGTGAGTGTGGGGGTAGAGTCCAGTGAGTGTGGGGTAGAGTCCAGTGAGTGTGGGGGTAGAGTCCAGTGAGTGTGGGGGTAGAGTCCAGTGAGTGTGTGGGTAGAGTCCAGTGAGTGGACATAGAGCCACCTCAAGAGAGTCAGTGTGAAACTATGATAAAGACATAATAAAGGTGGTCAATGGAAACGTGCCAGATTCTTATGATGCTCCTTCCCCTCAGTTTATACCCTGTCCCCATCCCCCCTTCCCCTCAGTTTATACCCTGTCCCCATCCCCCCTTCCCCTCAGTTTATACCCTGTCCCCATCCCCCCTTCCCTCAGTTTATATACCCTGTCCCAATCCCTCCTTCCCCTCAGTTTAACCCTGCCCCCACCCCCCCTTCCCCTCAGTTTATACCCTGTCCCCATCCCCCCCTTCCCCTCAGTTTAACCTTGTCCCCACCCCCCCTTTCCCCCTCAGTTTATACCCTGTCCCCATCCCCCTTCCCCTCATTATACCCTGTCCCATCCCTCCTTCCCCTCATTTATACCCTTCCCCTTCCCCTCAGTTTATACCCTGTCCCCATCCCCCCTTCCCCTCAGTTAAAACCTGTCCCCATCCCCCCTTCCCCTCAGTTTATACCCTGTCCCATCCCCCCTTCCCCTCATTTATCCCCTGTCCCCCTTCCCCTCAGTTTAAAACCCTGTCCCCCCCCCTTCCCTCAGTTTATACCCTGTCCCCATCCCCCCTTCCCCTCAGTTTATACACTGTCCCCATCCCCCCCCTTCCCCTCAGTTTATACCCTGTCCCCTCCCCCCTTTCCCCTCATTTATACCCTGTCCCATCCCTTCCCCCAGTTTATACCCTGCCCCCATCCCCCCTTCCCCTCATTTATACCCTGTCCCCATCCCCCCTTCCCCTCATTTTTACCCGTCCCCACCCCCCCCCTTCCCCTCAGTTTATACCCTGTCCCCATCCCCCCTTCCCCCTCAGTTTAACCCTGTCCCCATCCCCTTCCCCCTCAGTTTATACCCTGTCCCCCCCATCCCCTCCCCTCAGTTTATACCCTGTCCCCATCCCCCCTCCCCCCTCAGTTTTACCCTGTCCCCACCCCCCCCTTCCCCTCATTTTATACCCTGTCCCCATCCCCCCCTTCCCCTCAGTTTATACCCTGTCCCCATCCCCCCTTCCCCCTCAGTTTATACCCTGTCCCCATCCCCCCCCCGCCCCCCCCTTCCCCCCAGTTTAAAACCCTGTCCCCATCCCCCTTCCCCTCAGTTTATACCCTGTCCCCATCCCCCCTTCCCCTCAGTTTATACCCCTGTCCCACCCCCTCCTTCCCCTCAGTTTATACCCTGCCCCCATCCCCTTCCCTCAGTTTTATTTACACTTGTCCCCATCCCTCCTTCCCCTCAGTTTATAACCCTGTCCCCATCCACCATTCCCCTTCAGTTTTATTACCCATGTCCCAATCCCCCACTTCCCAATCACCAAGTTTATACCGCTGTCCCATTCCCCCCTTCCCCATCAGTTTATACCCTGTCACATCCCCCACCCTTCCACCATCAGTTTATACCCTGTCCCCACCCCCCCTTCCCCTCAGTTTATACCCGTCCCCACCCCCCCTTCCCCTCAGTTTATACCCTGTCCCCATCCCTCCTTCCCCTCAGTTTATACCCTGTCCCCAATCCCCCCTCCCTCCCTCAGTTATACCCGTCCCATCCCCCCTTCCACACGGTGTCTACCATGTGTATGTGGAGAAGGAACCTGCCAGGAAGCATTTAGTTGGACGGTGAATACCATGGTGTATGTGGAGAAGGGAACCTGCCAGGAAGCATTTAGTTGGACGGTGTCTACCATGTGTATGTGGAGAAGGAACCTGCCAGGAAGCATTTAGTGGACGGTGTCTACCATGTGTATGTGGAGAAGGAAACCTGCCAGGAAGCATTTAGTTGGACGGTGTCTACCATGTGTATGTGGAGAAGGAACCTGCCAGGAAGCATTTAGTTGGATGGTGTCTACCATGTGTATGTGAAGGAACCTGCCAGGAAGCATTTAGTTGGACGGTGTCTACCATGTGTATGTGGAGAAGGAACCTGCCAGGAAGCATTTAGTTGGACGGTGTCTACCATGTGTATGTGGAGAAGGAACCTGCCAGGAAGCATTTAGTTGGACGGTGTCTACCATGTGTATGTGGAGAAGGAACCTGCCAGGAAGCATTTAGTTGGACGGTGTCTACCATGTGTATGTGGAGAAGGAAACCTGCCAGGAAGCATTAGTTGGACGGTGTCTACCATGTTGTATGTGGAGAAGGAACCTGCCAGTAAGCATTTAGTTGGACGGTGTCTACCATGTGTATGTGGAGAAGGAACCTGCCAGGAAGCATTTAGTTGGACGGTGTCTACCATGTGTATGTGGAGATGGAAACCTGCCAGGAAGCATTTAGTTGGACGGTGTCTACCATGTGTATGTGGAGAAGGAACCTGCCAGGAAGCATTTAGTTGGACGGTGTCTACCATGTGTATGTGGAGAAGGAACCTGCCAGGAAGCATTTAGTTGGACGGTGTCTACCATGTGTATGTGGAAGGAACCTGCCAGGAAGCATTTAGTTGGATGGTGTCTACCATGTGTATGTGGAGAAGGAACCTGCCAGGAAGCATTTAGTTGGACGGTGTCTACCATGTGTATGTGGAGAAGGAACCTGCCAGGAAGCATTTAGTTGGACGGTGTCTACCATGTGTATGTGGAGAAGGAACCTGCCAGGAAGCATTTAGTTGGACGGTGTCTACCATGTGTATGTGGAGAAGGAACCTGCCAGGAAGCATTTAGTTGGACGGTGTCTACCATGTGTATGTGGAAAAGGAACCTGCCAGGAAGCATTTAGTTGGACGGTGGTCTACCATGTGTATGTGGAGAAGGAACCTGCCAGGAAGCATTTAGTTGGACGGGTCTACCATGGTATGTGGAAAAGGGAAACCTGCCAGGAAGCATTTAGTTTGGACGGTGTCTACCATGTGTATGTGGAAAAGGGAACCTGCCAGGAAGCATTTAGTGGAGGGTGTCTACATGTGTATGTGGAGAAGAACCTGCCAGGAAGCATTTAGTTGGACGGTGTCTACCATGTGTATGGAGAAGGAACCTGCCGGGAAACTTTTATTTTGGACGGTGTCTACCATGTGTATGTGGAGAAGGAACCTGCCAGGAAGCATTTAGTTGGACGGTGTCTACCATGTGTATGCTGTACGTACGACTATTAAAACTTGAAACTGGAACTATTTGTGGTCTGTACCTGTGTCACTGTGGTTACACACTGCTCTATCATCCAGCCTGGGGGGTTAACTGGCTCGTCCATCCAGCCTGGGGGGTTAACTGGCTCTATCATCCAGCCTGGGGGGTTAACTGGCTCTATCATCAGCCGGGGGGTTAACTGGCTCATATCCGCCTGGGGGTTAACTGGCTCTATCATCCAGCCTGGGGGGTTAACTGGCTCTATCATCCAGCCTGGGGGGTTAACTGGCTCTATCATCCAGCCTGGGGGGTTAACTGGCTCGTCCATCCAGCCTGGGGGGTTAACTGGCTCGTCCATCCAGCCTGGGGGGTTAACTGGCTCTATCATCCAGCCTGGGGGGTTAACTGGCTCTATCATCCAGCCTGGGGGGTTAACTGGCTCTATCATCCAGCCTGGGGGGGTTAACTGGCTCTATCATCCAGCCTGGGGGGTTAACTGGCTCGTTCATCCAGCCTGGGGGGTTAACTGGCTCTATCATCCAGCCTGGGGGGTTAACTGGCTCGTCCATCCAGCCTGGGGGGTTAACTGGCTCTATCATCCAGCCTGGGGGGTTAACTGGCTCGTATCATCCAGCCTGGGGGGTTAACTGGCTCTATCATCCAGCCTGGGGGGTTAACTGGCTCTATCATCCAGCCTGGGGGGTTAACTGGCTCTATCATCCAGCCTGGGGGGTTAACCGAACGCTGCTTGCACCCGCCCACCCGACTAGAATCACTACTCTCGACGGGTCTGACCTAGAGTATGTGGACAACTACAAATATCTAGGTGTCTGGTTAGACTGTAAACTCTCCTTCCAGACTCACATTAAGAATCTCCAATCCAAAGTTAAATCTAGAATCGGTTTCCTATTTCGCAACAAAGCCTCCTTCACTCATGCTGCCAAACATGCCCTCGTAAAACTGACTATCCTACCGATCCTTGACTTCGGCGATGTCATTTACATAATAGCCTCCAACACTCTACTCAGCAAATTGGATGTAGTCTATCACAGTGCCATCCGTTTTGTCTCCAAAGCCCCATATACTACCCACCACTGTGACCTGTACGCTCTTGTTGGCTGGTCCTCACTACATATTCGTCGCCAAACCCACTGGCTCCAGGCCATCTATAAATCACTGCTAGGCAAATCCCCGCCTTATCTTAGCTCATTGGTCACCATAGCAACACCCACCCGTAGTCTGCGCTCCAGCAGGTATATCTCACTGGTCATCCCCAAAGCCAACACCTCCTTTGGCCGCCATTCCTTCCAGTTCTCTGCTGCCAATGACTGGAACGAATTGCAAAAATCTCTGAAGCTGGAGACACTTATCTCCCTCACTAACTTTAAGCATCAGTTGTCAGAGCAGCTTACTGATCACTGCACCTGTACACAGCCCATCTGTAATTAGCCCACCCAACTACCTCATCCCTATATTGTTATTTATTTTGCTCATTTGTACCCCAGTATCTCTATTTGCAGATCATCTCTTGCACATCTATCATTCCAGTGTTAATACTAATTGTAATTATTTTGCACTATGGCCTATTTATTGCCTTACCTCCATAACTTGCTACATTTGCACACACTGTATATATATTTTCTGTTGTATTTTTGACTTTATGTTTTGTTTACCCCATATGTAACTCTGTGTTGTTGTTTTTATCGCACTGCTTTGCTTTATCTTGGCCAGGTCGCAGTTGTAAATGAGAACTTGTTCTCAACTGGTTTACCTGGTTAAATAAAGGTGAAATAAAAAAAAATAACTGGCTCGTCCATCATCAGACGCTCCTGAATGGAATTCTTTAATCAGCTGTTTGTTTTCGCAAACATTTCAAAACAATATATGCTACTTATCCTTTTATCTATACAATGTCTTGCTCAACTAGCTGCATTTGTTTTTATCACTTTATACATTATTTTGTAATTCCACCCTGTAAACATCATTTGCCCGATGACGCGTGAGTAGCGAAGGAGAGTCTCATTTCATACAAACACATTTTATTCCACTTTCCCTCTCCTCGTCGCATCTCCTCCATTACCTTTGACCTTTTTCAAAAGCAGGCCAGAGAGGACAGAGGAGAGAGGAGAGAGGAGAGAGGACAGAGGAGAGAGGACAGAGGAGAGAGGACAGAGGAGAGAGGACAGGAGAGAGAGAGAGGACAGAGGAGAGAGGAGAGAGGCCAGAGGAGAGAGGAGAGAGAGAGGCCAGAGGAGAGAGGACAGAGGAGAGAGGACAGAGGAGAGAGGACAGGGGAAAAGAGGGGGAACAGAGGGGCCAGAAAGAGGCCCGGGAAAGGCCCCCCGAAAGAGGCCGGGGAAAAAGGGGGCCCCCGAGACACAGGGGGCCGGGACAAAAGAGGGGTCTTTTCCATAGGGGTAGGAATTTTTCTATGGAACCTTGTCCTGTAATTTACTTTAACCTTGTATTTTTTGGCCTTTTCCCTTTCCGGGAAAATTTTTGACCCCGCCAAAATTTTTTTGGGGCCTCAACCCCCGGCCCGGGGTTTTATCTCAAACCCCCGGCCGGGGCTTTTAAGTTTCAGACCCCCGGCCAGAAATTGAGCCCCCGCCGCCCAACCAGGGGGTTCCCCTTTTTTTCCTGAGCCCCCCAAAAAGAAAACAACCTTCCTGTTTTTAATGAAAAGTAACCTTTTGATTTTACATAAAAACCCCTGTCCTTCAACCAAAAATCAAACCCCCGCCAGTTTTTCCAGGAGCCCCTCCGCCATTTTAACAACGGGCCTTTGGGTTCCGGGGGGGGTTAGTTATTCTTTTGCCCCCTTGCAGAAAAATCAAAATCGGCCCCCTGTTTCCGTTGATAATCGACCCCTTTTTTTTTTTCCTTGGGGGACCCCCTTAATTTTTTTAAAAACCCCTTCCCTTTTAAACATAGACCCTCCCTTTTCCTGATTTTCTAAAGGAACCCCCTTTCATTTTTAATCCAAAGGGTTTTTCCGGGTTTTATCAACAGGTTCCCATTTTTAAATCTACGGGTTGTCATTTAAAAATCAATCCCCGTGTTTTTCCCCCCTTCCTGTTTTTTCAATGAGCCTCCCCAGGACCGGGAGCCCCCTGCCTTTCAAAAATAGGGGAATTTTTCCCTTGCGGCAAAACCTTGGTCTTTTTTTCTTAACGGCCCTGGCCTTCAAACCTACCCAAAAACCCCCTTTTCCCAAAAACCTAAGCCCCCTTTCCCGGGAAACCCTTAAGACCCCCGAATTTTAAAAATCAAGCCCCGGTTGCCAGAAAATAAGAGCCCCCTTTGTCTTTACTTAACCCTTTGCGGAAAAAAATGTTTCCTGCTTTATAATAAACCCCTTTGTTTTATATGTGTAGAAAACCCCTTTTTTTAAAAAGACCTCCTGTCATTTTAACCCCCCTTCCCGAATGCCCCCCCTGCCCGTTTACCCAATCAGGGGCCTCCTGCATTTTAACCCTATCAAAGCCTCCTGCCCCTTTTTAATCAACCCCAAAGCCTCCTTCCTGTCATTTTATCTTAAACCCCCTTTTTTCCAGAGCCTCCTGCCACTTTACCCAACCCAAGCCCCCTTTCCCCATTTTATCATCAGAGCCTCCGGGTCCTGCCCATTTTAAACCTCTCAGGGCCTCCTGCCCCAGTTTAAAATCAGAGCCTCCTGCCCCAGTTTATCACAAAAGGCCCTGCCCTTTTTAAAATTAGAGCCCCCTTTTGTCCTGTCAGTTTATCATCGGGAGCCTCCTTTTCCTGCAGTTTTCTTAAACCCCCTTAATCAAGCCCCCCCTGTCCTTTTTTCCTATCAGACCCTCCTGGTCAGTTTTTTTATCAACCCATACCCTCCGTCGGGTTTATCTACCCAAGCCTCCTTCCTGCCCGTTTTTTTTCAATCAAGCCCCCTTTGCCCTTTTAAACCCTTAAAAAGGGGCCCCTGTCATTTTCCCTTCCCCCCTTCCTTCAATCTATCAGAGCCCCCTTTTAAAAAACCTTGCCCCTTAAATTTTAAAAATTTTATCAGAGCCTCCTTTTCTTTTTTTTATCAATCGGGAACCTCCTTTTCCCGTTTTTTAATCAATCAGAGCCCCTGTCCTGCATTTTTATTTTCCCGAGCCCCCCAAATTTTCCCCCCCTTGTCCTGTCATTTATCAAATCAGACCTCCGGTCCGGTCAGTTTTTTTTAACAGATCCCCCCTGTCTTTTTTAATCAATCAGAGCCCCCCTTTCCCCATTTTAAATTCTCAGAGCCCCCTGCCCCAGTTTTCAATCAGAGCCCCCTGTCCGTTTTATCAATCAGAGCCCCCCCGGCCCGTTTTAAATCAATCAGACCCCCTTCCTGTCATTTTCCCAAATAAACCCCTCCTGCCCTTTTAATTTAAATCTATCAGACCCTCCTGTAAATTTTTCCCCTACCCGACCTCCTTCCTGTTTTTTTAAATCAATCAGAGCCCCCCTTTTCATTTTAAATCTTTTAAATAAGCCTCCTGTCCTGTCAGTTTATCTACAGGGGGGCCTCCTGTCCTGCCCAGGTTTTTTCTATCAGAGCCTCCTCCCCCGTTTTATCTACCCGAGCCTCCTGCCCCATTTTAAATTAATAAAAGCCCCCCGTTCATTTTATCAATCAGGGGCCTCCTTTTTCCTGTCCGTTTAAAATCATAGCCCCTTTCCTGTCATTTTAAAATCAATCAAGCCCCCCTTTTTCCGTTTTTTCATCATACCTCCTGTCAGTTTATCAAATCAGAGCCTCCTGCCCCATTTTAAATTCTATAAAAAGCCTCCTGCCCTTTGTCAGTTTTTATCGGGCCTTTTTCCTGTCATTTATCTTCAGAGCCCCTTTCCTGTCATTTTTAACCCAATCAAAAACCTCCTGGCATTTAAAAATCCCCCAAAATTTATCAAAAAAAACATTTCCCCAAACAATCAAAACCTCCTTTTCAGTTTTAAAATCAAATCAAGCCTCCTGTCAGTTTATCAATCAAAAACCTCCTGTCATTTTTCCCCCCAAAAATGGGCCTCCGTCATTTTTTAAAATATTTTTCCTAAAATCTACCCAGAGCCTCCTGTCCTGTCAGTTTATCTATCAGGCCTCCTGTCAGTTTATCTATCAGAGCCTCCGGGCCCCTGCCCTTTTAATCTATCGGGCCCTTTCCTGCCTGTCATTTTTTTCTAACCCGAGCCCTTCCTGCCGGGTCAGTTTCTATCAGACCCCCTTTCCTTTGGAAATTTTTCCCCAAATAGCCCCCCCCGCCCGGTTTTATTTCAATCAAGCCTCCTGCCCGTTTTTCTATCAAGCCCCCGGGCCCCTGTCATTTTATCTATCAAGCCTCCTGTCAGTTTTAACCCTTAATCGGAGCCCCCCCTGCCTGTCATTTTTTTCAATCAAGCCTCCTGTCATTTTTATTAATCAAGCCCCCTTTCCTTTCTTTTAATTATCAGAGCCCCTGCCCCTGTCAGTTTATCAATCAGAGCCTCCTGCCTGGTCATTTTTAATCTCCAGAGCCTCCTGCCCGGGTCGTTTATCTATAAGCCTCCTGTCCGGGTCATTTTTCTCCCCCCTTCCTTTTTTCAAGGGCCCTCCTGCCCCGTTTTAAATCCAATCAAGCCCCCCGTCATTTTAAAAATCGAGCCTTTTTTGCCCTTCAGTTTTATCTTCAGAGCCCCCCTTCCTTTTCCCCTTGCATTTTTAATCTATCAAGCCTCCTGTCGGTTTATTAACCCAGAGCCTCCTGCCCAGTTTATCTTTTAAAGGCCTCCTGCCCCTGTATTTTTAATCAATCAGAGCCCCTGTCAGTTTAACAATCATACCCCTTTTCCGGTCCAGTTTTTCATCAGAGCCCTCCTGTCCTGTCATTTTTCAAATAAAGAGCCTCCTGCCCCGGGGGTTTTCAATCAGAGCCTCCTGTCCTGTCAGTTTATCTATCAGAGCCTCCTGTCCTGTCAGTTTATCTATCAGAGCCTCCTGTCAGTTTATCTATCAGAGCCTCCTGTCCTGTCAGTTTATCAATCAGAGCCTCCTGTCAGTTTATCTATCAGAGCCTCCTGTCCTGTCAGTTTATCTATCAGAGCCTCCTGCCCTTTGTCAGTTTATTTTATAAAGAGCCTCCCTTTCCTGTCATTTTAAATCTATCAGAGCCTCCTGCCCCTTCATTTTAAATCAAACCCTACCCCCTTCAGACCTCCCTTTTCCCTGTCATTTTAATCTAACCCCCGGCCCAATCAAGCCCCTTTCCGGGGCCCTTTCAACCCTATCAAGCCTCCTGTCCTGTCATTTTAAAAAATCTTCAGAGCCCCCCCGCCTTCGGGTTTATCAAATCAGAGCCTCCTGCCCTTTTTAATAATTTCTTTCTATCAGACCCCTCCTGTCCTGTCATTTTTTACCCAAAACCCCGGCCCCTGTCATTTAAATCTTAAACCCCCTTTTTTAAAAGACCCCTCCTGATCATTTATCTAAAAGACCCCTTTTTCCCCGGGTCGTTTATCAATCGAGCCTCCTTTTTCCCGTTTAATCTACCCAGAGCCTTTTTGGTCATTTTTATCTTTTCAGACCCTCCTTTCCCGTCTTTTCTTCAACCCCCCTTTATTTTACAACCGATTTTGTTTTATTTGGCCCCCTTGTCCCTTCAGTTTTCTAAAATCGGAGCCCCCCGGCCTTTTACTCAGGCCCCCCAAAGTTTAATCTTTTGATTGTTGTTTTAAATTAGTAAAACCCCAAAAAAACCCCCGAAAAAAAAAAACCTCCCCCAAACCAAGAAAAGGGTCCTTTTTAATAACAGACCTTGTTTTTACCACAGACCCCTTCCTGCCCTTCTTTTAAATTCCGGGAGTGCCTGCGTTTATTTTGGCCCCCTGTTTTCTTTAAATTTAACCAGTTGCCTTAGTTTATCTGCCCTCAACTGTAAACAACTTTTAATTGCCTTTTAATTTTAAAATTCCGTATTAAAAAACCCGGAGTCCTTTCTTCTTCGGCCCCCCAACCCAATTTGTTTTTTCAAACCACAACAAACGGGGTTTTGGGCCCGTTTTTCTTTTCCTGTCCTTTTATCCCCAAACCACAGTGTGACTTTTTTTCTGTCTGTCTCTGTATCGGGCAGTGGGGGCCTTTTTTATCTGGTTTTGGTCTCTGTTTTAACAGGAGGGCCTTTTTATCTGTCTGCCCTCTTTTATCACCCAATTGTGACTGTTTATCTGCTTTCTCTGTATCAGCATGTGACTTTTTTATCTGCCCTGCCCCCCTCTTTTCCAGGGTTTTCCCCTGTTTATCTGTCTTTCTCTGTATCACATTGTGCCTTTTTATCTGTCTGTCTCTTTTATCAGCATTGTGCCCTGTTTATCTGTCGTCCTTTTCAGCAGGGGTTGGCCTTTTTTTTATCTGTCTGTCTCTGTTCAGAAAGTGGCCTTTTTTATCTGTCTGTCTCTGGGGTGTCAGCACACCTGCGGGAAAGGGCTGCATTCTCGGGCCCTTTAAAGGGGGATTTTTTCCCGGGCCCGACCAGACTTACTGCTGGGGGGGTTTCAAAACCATTCTCAGCCCTACACAAAGCCCCTTTCAAAAAAAAAAAAAAAATCAAAAAGCTTGGGGGTGGGTGTGTGTGTGGGGGGTGGGGTGTGTGTGTGTGTGTGTGTTGTTTGTGGGGTTGTGTGTGTGTGTGTGTGTTGTGTGGAACCAAAAAGGAAAACCCCCTGGGGGCCGGGGTTGTTTAATTTTTTAAATTTTTGGATCTATGTTTTTAAAATTACCTTCAAAAATCTTAAAAACACCCGGCCCCTTTTGTATTCCCTAAATCTCAAAACATGGGCCCTGTGTATTACTACATCTCAAATAACATCGGTCTGTGTATTACTAAAAAAAAATTCTCTATAACTCGATTTTTGCCTGTTTTTTATCTGCTGTCTCTGTATCAGGGCCCCCCATGGGGGGGGGAAACTTTTTTTTTTTTTTTTTTTTTTTTTTTTTATTTTGTTCCTTTTTTACTGTTTATCATTCAGTGTTTGCCTGTTTCTCTTTCATTTTTTTTCTTTCCCTTTGGGTTTTATTTTTAAAAAAGCATCCCTTTTATCGTTTTCCCTCTTTCACATGTCTGTTTACTCTCTTTTATACATGTTTTATCCTCTCTTACACGGTCCTTTTTTCCTTCTGTCTGTGGTCCACATCAAACCTGTCTTGTTATAATTTTTTCTCTGTTGGCCGTTACTTACTTTCAAACATGTGCCTGTTTTTTTTTCTGGGGTTTATTTCTTTATTTTTTTGTGACCTTAGCTCCTTTAACATCTGGCCGGGAACAACCCTTTAAATCCCTTTTGGTTGTTTTTTTTTCTTGGTTGTTTTTTTTGGTTGTGTTTAACATTAACCATCGTCTGTTTTACCTTTAAATCTGTCTGTTTTACTCACTTATAACATGTTTGTTTTACTACATCTCTATAACATCTTTTGGGTTATTACTCATCTCTTAACTCGTCTGTGTTTTCTACTTTCCTATAACATGTCGTGTTATAATCTCTATAACACGGTTGGTATTACTCATCCTATAAATGTTTGTTCTACTTCTCTATAATCGTCTGTGTAACTACTCCTATAACACTGTCTTTTTTACACATCTTAACATCGTCTTTATTCCCTAATCTCTATAACACTTTGTGTATACACATCTTAACACGCCCGTGTATTACCATCTTTTAAAACATCTTTGTGTATTACACATCTCTATCATCGGTTTGTATACTACATCTCTATACCTGTGGGATACTACATCTCTATAACATCGTCTTTTTACTCTTATAACATCGTTGTTATATCTCTCTATAACATCGTCTTGATTACTACTCTCTATAACTCTCTGTGTTTAAACTACATCTTATAACACGTCTGTGTATTACTACATCTCTATAACATTGTCTGTGTTTATACACAAAACTTATAACTCTGTCTGTGTTTATTTACATTCTCTATAACATGTCTGTGTATTCTACATCTCTATAACATCGTCTGTATTACTACATCTCTATAACATTCTTTGTGTATTTACTTCTATACATCTTATAACACTGTCTTGTATTACTAATCTCTATAACATCTGTTGTGTATTATACATCTCTATAACATCGTCTGTGAATTACACATCTCTTTTACATCTGTCGGGTGTATTACTACATCTCTAAAACACGGTCTGTTTATTATTTACATCTCTTAACATCGTCTGTGTTATTTACTACATCTTATACCATCTTGTTCTGTGTATTACTACACCTTAAAACTGTTGTGTATTACTACATCTTTTATAACTGGTCTGTGTTTTACTACTTCTATAATCTGTTTGTATTAACTACATCTCTTTTAACATTGTCTGTGGGTATTACTAAAATCTCTATAACACCCGTCTGTGTATTACTCATCCTATAACAATCGTCCTGTGTATTACTACATCTCTATAACATCGGTTGTGTATTACTACATCTCTATAAAATCTGCCCTGTGTATTACTACATCTCTATAACATCGGTCTGTGTATTACTACATCTCTATAACATCTGTCTGTGTATTACTACATCTCTAAAAACATCTGTCTGTGTATTACACATTCTATACCATCTGCCTTGTATTACACATCTCTATAACACTTCTGTGAAATTACTAACATCTCTATAACATCTGTCTGTGTATTACTACATCCTCTAAAAACATCTGTCTGTGTATTACTACATCTCTATAACATCGTCTTGTTTTCTACATCTCTTAACATCTGTCTGTGTATTACTACATCTCTAAAAACATCTGTCTGTGTATTACTACATCTCTATAACATCGGTCTGGGGTATTACTACATCTCTATAACATCTGTCTGTGTATTACTACATCTCTATCCCATCTGTCTTTTGTATTACTACAATCTCTTATAACATCTGTCTGTGTATTACTACATCTCTATAACATCGGTCTTGTATTACTACATCCTATAATCTTTTCTGTGTATTACTACAATCTCTATAAACATCTTGTCTGTTTTAAACTACATCTCTATAACATCGGTCTGTGTATTACTACATCTCTATAAATCGGTCTGTGTATTACTACATCTCTATAACACGTCTCTGTATTACTACATCTCAAAATTTAACATCTGTCTTGTATTACTACTCCCCTATAACATCGTCTGTGTATTACTACATCTCTAATCAAACAAATAAAACAAAACCTGTCTGATAACTTTTTAAAAGTGTATTACTACACCCTCTATAACATCGTCCTTTTATTACTACTCTTATAACATTTTTGTGTATTACTACATCTCTATAACATCTGTCTGTGTTTTAAACTACATCTCTATAACATCTGTCTGTGTATTACTACATTTTCTATCCCATCGTCTGTGTATAATACATCTCCTGGTATTACTACATCTCTATAACTCGGTCTGTGTATTACTAAATCTCTATAACATCTGTCTGTGTATTACTACATCTCTATAACCAAACATCTGTTCTGTTATTACTACTCTCTATAACATCTGTCTGTGTATTACTAAAACCCTCTATAACATCGTCTGTGTATTACACATCTTATAACATGGGTCCTGTTATTACTACATCTCTATAACATTTGTCTTTTGTATACTACATCTCTATAACCTGTTCTGTGTATTACTACATCTCTATAACATCTGTCTGTGTTTTACTCAATCTTCCTCTGTATTACTACATCTCTATAACATCTGTCTGTGTATTACTACATCTCTATAACATCGTCTGTGTATTACTACATCTCTATAAATCTCTGTGTATACTACTCTTATAACATCTGTTTGTTTTACTACATCTCTATAACATCGGTCTGTGTTTACTACATCTCTAACATCTGTCTGTGTATTACTACATCTCTATAACATCTGTCTGTTATTAACATCTCTATAACATCGGTCTGGTATTACACATCTCTATAACAATCTGTCTGTGTATTACTACATCTCTATAACACTCTGTCTTGTATTACTACATCTCTTAACACTGTCTGTGTATTACTACATCTCTATAACATCTGTCTGTGTTTTACTAACTCTAAAACATCTATAACATGTCTGTGTATTACTACATCTCTATAACATCTGTCTGTGTATTATTTATACTCCTTAAACATCTGTCTGTTGTATTACTAATCTCTATAACATCTTTTCTGTGTTTTTACTTTACATCTCTATAACACTGTCTGTGTATTATACATCTTATAACATCGGGTCTGTGTATTACTACATTCTCTATAAACATCTGTCTGGTATTACTACATCTCATAAACATCGGTCTCTGTATTACTACATCTCTATAACATCTGTCTGTGTATTACTACATCTCTATAACATCTGTCTGTGTATTACAACATCTCTATAACATCTGTCTGTGTATTACTAAAAATTTTCTATAACATCTCTATAACATTGTCTGTGTATTACTACATCTCTATAACATCGGTCTGTGTATTACTAAAAATCTCTAAAACATCGGTCGTGTATTACAAACCATCTCTATAACACTGGTCTGTGTATTACTACATCTCTATAAACACTCTATAACATCCTTCCTGTGTATTACTACATCTCTATAAACTTCTGTTGTGTATTTACTACATCTCTAAACATCTGTCTTGTATTACTACATCTCAAATAACATCTGTCTTGTATTACACTCATAACATCGGTCTGGTATACTACTCTCTATAAACATCTGGTGTATTACATCTCTATAACACGGTTGGGGATATACTAAATCTCTATAACACTGTCTGTGTATTACTACATCTCTAAACATCTGTCTTTTGTATTACTACTATAACATCCTATAACATCTGTCTGTTATTACTACATCTCTATAACTCGGTCTGTGTATACTACATCTCTATAACATCTGTCTTGTATTACTACATCTCTATAACATCTGCTGTGTATTAATTTTAAACATCTCTATAACATCTGTCTGGTTTTACTAATCTCTATAACATCGGTCTGTGTATTACTACATTCTCTAAAACCCCTGTTTGTATTATACTCTCTATAACATCTGTTGTGTATTACTACATCTTCTAAAACATCTGTTTGTATTACTACACTCTCTATAACTCGGTCTGGGTATTACTACATCTCTATAACATCTGTCTGTGTATTACTACATACTCTATAAACTCGTCTGTGTATTACTACATCTCTATAACACGTCTGTGTATTACACAAAACTCTGTATAACTGTTCGGGTATTACTACTCTCTATAAAATTTTTTAAAAAATCTCTTATAACATCTGTCTGTGTATTACTACATCTCTATAAACATCTGTCTGTGTATTACTACTCTCTATAACACTAACTAGGTCTGTGTATTCACTCTTATAATCTTTCTGTGTATTACTACATTTTTTCTTTTATAACATCTGTCGTGTATTACTACATCTCTATAACATCTGTCTGTGTATTACTACATCTCTAAAAAACCCACCTGTCTGTGTATTACTAACATCTCTATAACATCGGTCTGTGTATTACTACATCTCTATAACATCTGCCCTTGTATTACTCATTCTAAACATCGGTCTGTGTATTACTACATCTCATAAAAACCGGTCTGTGTATTACTACATCTCTATAACATCGTCTGTGTTTTAAACTACATCTCTAAAAACACGGTCTGTGTATTACTACATCTCTATAAATCTGTCTTGTATTACTAAAATCTCAAACATCTGTCTGTGTATTACTACATCTCTAAAACATCGGTCTGTGTATTACTACATCTCTTTTAAACCATCTGTTCTGTGTATTACTACATCTCAAATAACATCTCTTATAACATCTCTATAAATTCTTAACCTCTCTATAACATCGGTCTTGTATTACTACATCTCTTATAACATCTGTCTGTGTTTTAAACAAACATCTCTATAACATCTGTCTGTGTATTACTACATCTCTATAACAACTCTATAACATCTGTCTGTGTATTACTACATCTCTATAACATCTGTCTTGTATTCCCTACATCTCTATAACATCTGTCTGTGTATTACACATCTCTATACAAACATCTGTCTGGGGTATTACTACATCTCTAAAAACATCTGGTCTGTGTATTACTCATCTCTATAACATCTGTTGTGTATTACTACATTCTAAAACTCGTCTGTGTATTACTACATCTCTATAACATCGTCTGTGTATTACTACATCTCTTAACATCGTCTGTGTATTACTACATCTCTATAACATCTTCTGTGTTTACTACATCCAAAAACCCTCTGTCTGGTATTACTACATCTCTATAACATCTGGTCTGGTATTACTACATCTCTATACATCGTCTTGTATTACTAATCTCTATAACATCTGTCGTGTATTACTACATCTCTAAACTCGGTTTTGGGTATTACTACATCTCTATAACACGTCTGTGTATTACTTACATCTCTATAACATCTGTCTCTGGTCTGTTTACTACATCTCTATAACTCTTCTTGTATTAAAAATCTCTATAACTCGTTGTGTATTACTAACCCTTTAAACATCTCTATAACATCTGTTGTGTATTACTACATACCTCTATAACATCTTGTTGTGTATTACTCATCTCATAACACTGTTTGTATTACACATCTCTATATAACATCGTCTTGTTTACTAAAAAATCTCTATAACATCTGTCTTTTATTACTACCCATACTCTATAACATCTGTTTTGTATTACTACATCTCAAAATCAACAAATCTCTATAACATCTGTCTGTGATTACTACTCATCTCTATATAACATCTGTCTGTGTATTACTACACTCTATAACATCTGTCTGTGTATTCTACATCTCTATAACATCGTCTGGTATTACTACATCTTCTATAACTCGGTCTTGTATTACTACACTCTAACACTATAAACTTTTTGTCTGTGATTACTACATCTCTATAAATCTGTCTGTGTATTACTACATCCCCTATAACATCTTCTTAACATCTGTCTGTTTTATTACTACATCTTTTAAATTTAACATCTGTCTGGTATTACTACATCTCTATAACATCGGTCTGTGTATTACTGACATCTCTATAACATTGGTCTTTTGTATTACATATCTCTATACATCTCTATAACATCTGTCGTGTATTACTCCCATCTCTATAACATCTGTCTGTGTATTACTACATCTCTAAAAACATCGGTCTTTGTATTACTCATCTCTATAACACTGTCTGTGTATTACTTAAACATCTCTATAAAAATTCTTGTGTTTACTACATCTCTATAACATCTGTCTGTGTATTATACATCTCTATAACATCTGTCTTGTATTACTACATCTCTATAACATCTCATAAACCATCTGTCTGTGTATACTACATCTCTATAACATCTTCTTGTTTTACTACTTATCTCTATAAAAATCTCTATAACATCTGTCTGTGTATTACTACATCTTATACCTTTTAACATCTCTTTTAAACATCTGTCTGTGTATTACTACATCTCTATAACATCGGTCTTGTATTACTACTCTTTTATAAAACTCTTCCGGGTTTTACTACACTTTTATAACATCATGTCTGTGTATTATTTACATCTCTATAACACTGTCTGTGTATTACTACATCTCTATAACATCGGTCTGTGTATACTACATCTCTATAACATCTTCTGTGTATACTACATCTCTAAAAACATCTTATCTGTGTATTTACATCCTATAACATCGTCTGGGGTATTACTACATCTCTATAACATCTGTCTTGTATTACTACATCTCTATAACATCTCTAAACATCGGTCTGTGTATTACTACATCTCAAATAAACATCTGTCTTTTACCTTCATCATCTCTATAACATCGGTCTGTGTTTTAAACAAACATCTCTATAACATCTGTCTTTTGTATTACTACATCTCTATAAAAATCTGTTGTGTATTACTACATTCAAATAACATCGGTCTGTTTTATTATTTTACATCTCTATAACATCTGTCTGTGATTACTAATCTCTATAACATCGTCTGTGTTTACTACATCTCTATAACATCTGTCTGTTTGTATTACTACATCTCTCATAACATCTGTCTGTGTATTACTACATCTCTATAACATCGTCTGTTATTACTACTCTCTATACATCTCCTGTTTACTAATCTCTAACATCTGTCTGTGTATTACTACATCCTATAACATCTTGAAATTTCTTGTTTACTACAATCTCTATAACATCTGTCTGTGTATTACACATCTCTATAACACCTTCTGTGTATTACTACATCTCTATAACATCTGTCTGTGTATTACTACATCTCATAACATCTGTCTGTGTATTACTACATCTCTATAAAATCTGTCTGTGTATTACTACATCTCTATAACCATCTTCTTCTTTTGATATTACTAATCTTATAACATGTCTTTTGTATTACTACATCTCTATAACACTGTCTGTGTATTACTACATCTCTATAACATCGGTCTTGTTTTTACACATCTCTTAAACATCTATAACATCGGGTCTGTGTATTACTACATCTCTATAACATCGTCTGTGTATTACTACATTCTATAAACAATCTTCTCTATACATCGTCTGTGTATTACTACATCTCTATAACATCTGTCTGTGTTATTAACTACATCTCTATAACATCTGTTGTTATTACTACATCTCTATAACACTTTTTCTTTTTTACAACATCTCATAACATCTGTCTTGTATACACATCTCTATAACATCTGCCCGTGTAATTACTACATCTCTATAACATGTCTGGTATTATACATCTCTATAAACGTCTGTTTATTACTACATCTCTATAAAATGTCTTGTATTACTAACTCTAAAACATCTCATCTGTCTGTGTATTACTACATTCTATAACATCTGTCTGTGTATTCCTACCAAATCTCTATAACATCTGTCTGTGTATTACTACATCTCTATAACATCTGTCGTTTTTTTTTATTACTACTCTCTATAACATCTCCTTATAACATCTGTCTGTGTATTACTACATCTCTATAACACTCTATTCTGGTGATTACAAATCTCTATACTCGTCTTGTATTACTACACCCTCTAACATCGTCTTATTACTAATCTCTATAACATCCGGTCTGTGTATTACTACATCTCTATAACATCTGTTTTTGGGGTATTACTACATCTCTATAACATCGGTCTGTGTATTATCATCTCTTAACACCTGTCTGTGTTTACTAAAATCTCTATAACATCTCTAACATCGTCTGTGGTATTACTACATTCTATAACATCTGTTGTGTTATCTTACATTTTCTATAACATCTCTATAACATCTGTTGTGTATTACTCATCTTTTATAACATCTGTCTGTTTGTTTTAAACTACAATCCTAAAACCCATCTGTCTGTGTTTTAACTCCATCTTATAACCCAAACTGTCGTGTATTATACATCTCTATAACATCTCTATACATCGCCCTGTGAAATTACTACATCTCATAACATCTGCTGTATTACTACATCCATAACACCTGTCTGTGATTACCTTATAACTGTCTGTGTATTACTACTTTTCTATAACCCCTCCTATAACATCTGTCTGTGTATACTACATCTTATAACTCTGGTCTGGTTTACTACATCTTATAAATCTGTCCTGTATTATACTCTTTATAACATCTCTATAACATTGTCTTGTATTTACAAACTCCTTAACATCTTTTATTACTACTCTCAACTCTCTATAACTCTTCTGTGTATTAACTACAATCTCTATAAACATCCTATATAACAATCTGTCTGTGTATTACTACATCTCTATAACATCTGTTTTTGTATTACAAACATCTCTATAACATCGGTCTTTTTGTATTACTACATCTCTATAACAATCGTCTTGTATTACTACAAATCTCTAAACATCTGTCTGTGTATTACTACATCTCTAAAAACATCGTCTGTGTATTACTACATCTCTATAACATCTGTTGGTATTACTAACAACTCTCTATAACAATCGGTCTGTGTATACTACATCTTATAACATCGGTCTGTGTATTACTACATCTCTATAACATCTGTCTGTGTATTACTACATCTCTATAACATTCTTTATAACATTTAAATCTGTCTGTATTACTACATCTCTATAACATCTGTCTGTGTATTAAACTACATCTCTATAAAACAACCTGTCTGTGTATTACTACTCCTATAACATCTGTCTGTGTTTTACTACATCTCTTAACATCGTCTGTGTATTACTACATCTCTATAACTTTGGGTCTGTGTATTCTCAATTTTATATAACACCTGTCGTGTTTTACTACATCTCTATAACATCGGTTCTGTGTATTACTACATCTCTATAACACCTGTCTGTGATTACTACATCTCTATAACATCTGTCTTGTATTCATTTTACATCTTTTATAACTCTCTATAACTGTCTGTGTTTAACTACATCTCTATAATCGTCTGTGTATTACTACATCTCTAAAACATCTGTCTGTGTATTACTACATCTCTATAACATCGGTCTGTGTATTACTAACATCTCTATAACACTGTCTGGTATTACTACATCTCTATAACATCTGTCTGTGTTTTACTACATCTCTATAAACTGTCTGTGTATTAACTAAATCTCTATAACACCAAAAACTGTCTGTGTATTACTACACTCTATAACATCTGTCTTGTATAACTACATCTTTTATAACATCTGTCTTGTATTACTACATCTCTATAAACATCTGTCTGTGTATTACTACATCCTCTATAACATCGGTCGTGTATTATACATCTCTATACCATCCTTATAACATGTGTCTTGTATTACTACATCTCTATAACATCTGTCGGGTGTTTTACTCATCTCTATAACATCTGTTGTGTAATTACTACATCTCTATAACTCTCCTTGTATACACATCTCTATAAAAATCTCTATAACACGGTTGTGTATTACTACATCTCTAAACCCTAAAAAATCTTCTATAACATCGTTCTGTGTATTACTACCTCTTAACTCCTCTATAAACATCTTCTGTGTTTTACTACATCTCTAAAAACATCGGGTCTGTGTATTACTACATCTCTATAACATCGGTCGTGTATTACTACATCTCTTATTTTTTAACATCTCTATAACATCTGTCTGTGTATTACTACATCTCTATAACATCGGTCTCTGTTTTTATACATCTCTATAACACTGTCTGTGTATTATAATTTTAAAATCGTCTATAACATCGGTCTGTGTATTACTACATCTCTATAACATCGGTCTGTGTATTACTAAACATCTCTAATAACATCTGTATGTGTATTACTACATCTCTATACATCGGTCTGTGTATTACTACATCTCTATAACATCTGTCTGTGTATTTACAATCTCTATAACATCGGTCGGTGTATTACTACAATCTCTTATAACATCTCTATAACATCTGTCTGTGTATATAACATCTCTAAAACATCGGTCTCTGTATTTAAAACTACACTCTTAACATCTTGTTTCTGTTTGTATTACTACATCTCTATAACATCGTCTGTGTATTACTACATCTCTATAACCTCGGTCTGGGGTATTACTACATCTCTATAACATCTGATTTGTTTTTACTACATCTCTATAACAATCGGTCTGTGTATTACTACATCTCTAAAAACATCGCTGTGTTTTCTACATCTCTATAACTGGTCTGTTATTACTACATCTCTATAACATGGTCTGTGTATTACTACATCTCTATAACATCTGTCTGTGTATTACTACATCTCTAAAACATCTGTCTGTGTATATACATCTCTAAAACATCTCTATAAAAATCTGTCTGTGTATTACTACATCTCATAACATCTGTTCTGTATTACTACATCTCTATAACATCTGTCTGTGTATTACTACAATCTCTAAACATCTCTATAACACTGTCTGTGTATAACTAATCTCTATAAATCTGTCTCTGTATTACTACATCTCTATAACATCTGTCTGTGTATTACTACATCTCTATAACATCTGTCTCTGTATTACTACATATCTTTTAACATCGGTCTGTGTATTACGCGCTCTTAAACATCTGTCTCTGTATTACTAATCTCTATAACATCTGTCTGTGTATTACTACATCTTTTAAAACCATCGGTCTCTGTATTACTACTCTCTATAACATCTGTCTGTGTATTACTACAACCCTCTATAACATCTCTATAACATCTGTCTGTGTATTACTACATCTCTATAACACTGTCTGTGTATTACTAAAATCTCTATAACACTGTCTCTGTATTACTACATCTCATAACATATGTCTGTGTATTACTGCATCTCTCTAAACATCTGTCTCTGTATTACTACATCCTCTATAACATCTGTCTGTGTATTACTACATCTCTATAACATCTGTCTGTGTATTACTAGCATCTCTATAACATCTCTATAACATCTGTCTGTGTATTACTACATCTCTATAACATCTCTATAACATCTGTCTGTGTATTACTACATCTCTATAACATCTGTCTGTGTAAATTTACTACATCTCTATTACTACATCTCTATAACATCTCTATAACATCTGTCTGTGTATTACTACATCTCTATAACATCTGTCTGTGTATTACTACATCTCTATAACATCTGTCTATGTATTACTACATCTCTATAACATCGGTCTGTGTATTACTACATCTCTATAACATCTGTCTGTGTATTCCTACATCTCTATAACATCGGTCTGTGTATTACTGCATCTCTATAACATCTGTCTGTGTTTTAAACTAAAATCTCTATAACATCTCTAAAACATCTGTCTGTGTATTACTACATCTCTATAACATCTGTCTGTGTTTTACTACATCTTATAACATCTCTATAACATCTGTCTGTGTTTATACATCTCTATAACATCTGTCTGTGTATTACTAAAATCTCTATAACACGGTCTGTGTATTACTGCATCTCTATAACATCTGTCTGTGTATTACTAATCTCTAAAATCTCTAAAAACATCTGTCTGTGTATTACTAAAACCCTTATAACATCTGTCTGTGTATTACTACATCTCTATAACATCCGGTCTGTGTATTACTGCATCTCTATAACATCTGTCTGTGTATACTACATCTCTATAACATCTCTATAACATCTGTCTGTGTATTACTACATCTCTATAACATCTGTCTCTGTATTACTACTATCTCTATAACATCGTACTCTGGTATTACTACATCTCTATACACATCTCTATAAACATCTTCTGTGTATTACTACCATATCTTAAACCATCTGTCTGTGTATTACTAACTCTCTATAACATCTGTTTCGTATTACTACATCTCTATAACATCGTCTGTGTATTACTACATCTCTATAAAACCTGTCTGTGTATTACTAATCTCTATAAACATCTGTCTGTGTATACTACATCTCTATAACATCCTGTCTGTGTATTACTACATCGATATAAACCTGTCTGTGTAGTACTACATCTCTATAACATCTGTCTGGTATTACTACATCTCTATAAACAGCTGTCTGTGGTATTACTACATCTCTATAACATCTGTCTGTGTATTACTACATCTCTATAACATCTGTCTTGTATTACTACATCTCTATAACATCTGTACTGTTGTTATTACTACATCTCTATAACATCTGTCTGTGTATTACTGCATCTCTATAACATTGTCTGTGTATTACTACATCCTAAAACATTCTTAACTTTTGTCTGTGTATTACTACATCTCTATAACATCTGTCTGTGTATTACTGCATCTCTATAACATCTGTCTGTGTATTACTACATCTCTATAACATCTGTCTATGTATTACTACATCTCTATAACATCTCTATAACATCGGTCTGTGTATTACTACATCTCTATAACATCTCTATAACATCTGTCTGTGTATTACTACATCTCTATAACATCTGTCTCTGTATTACTACATCTCTATAAACATCTGCTGTGTTACTACATCTCTATAACATTGTCTGTGTATTACTACATCTCTATAACATCGGTCTGTGTATTACTACATCTCTATAACATCTCTATAACATTTGTCTGTGTATTACTACATCTCTATAACATCTGTCTGGTATTACTGCATTCATAACATCTGTCGGGTGTATTACTACATCTCTATAACATCTGTCTATGTATTATACATCTCTATAACATCTCTATAACATGGGTTTCTGTTATCACAATCTCTAAACATCTCTATAACATCTGTCTGTGTATTACTACTCTCTAAACATCTGTCTGGTATTATACATCTCTATAACATCGGTCTGTGTATTACTACATCTCTATAACATTTTTATAACACTGTCGGGTGTTTTTACTACATCTCTATAACATGGGTTTCTCTGTATTACTACATCTCTATAACATCTGTCTGTGTATTACTACATCTCTATAACATCGGTCTGTGTATTACTACATCTCTATAACATCGGTCTGTGTATTACTACATCTCTATAACATCTGTATGTGTATTACTACATCTCTATAACATCGGTCTGTTGTATACTACATCTCTATAACATCTGTCTGTGGATACTACTTTCTATAACATCGGTCTGTGTATTACTACATCCCCTATAACATCGGTCTGTGTATTACTACATCTCTATAACATCTTCTGTGTATTAACATCTCTATAACATCTCTATAACATCTGTCTGTGTATTACTACATCTCTATAACATCTGTCTCTGTATTACTCCCATCTCTATAACATCTGTCTGTGTATTACTACATCTCTATAACATCTGTCTCTGTATTTACTACATCTCTATAACATCTGTCTGTGTTTTACTGCATCTCTATAACATTGTCTCTGTATTACTACAATCTCTATAACATATGTTGTGTATTACTACATCTCTATAACATCTGTCTGGTATTACTGCATCTCAAATAACACTCTTAACATCTGTCTGTGTATTACTACATCTCTATAACATCGTCTGTGTATTACTATCTCTATAACATCTGTCTGGTATTATTTGCATCTCTATAACATCTGTCTGTGTATTACTACATCTCTATAACATCTGTCTGTGTATTACTACATCTCTATAACACCTGTCTGGTATTACTACATCTATAACATCTGTCTATGTATTACTACATCTCTATAACATATGTCTCTGTATTCCTCATCCTCTATAAACATCTGTCCTCTGTATTACTACATCTCTTAATAACCAATCTGTCTGTGTAATACTTACATCTCTATAACATCTGTCTCCTGTTATTACTACATCTCTATAACACCTGTATTGTGTATTACTACCATCCTCTTTAACATCTCTACTAACACCTGGTCTGTGTATTACTACATCTCTATAACATCTCTATAAACATCTGCTGTGTATTACTACAGCTCTATAACATCGGTCTGTGTATTACTACATCTCTATAACATATGTCTGTGTATACTACATCTCATAACAGCTGTCTGTGTATACTACATCTGTCTGTGTATTACTACATCTCTATAACATCTGTCTGTGTATTACTACATCTCTATAAACATCTGTCTGTGTATACTACTCTCTATAACAGCTGTCTGTGTATTACTACATCTCTATAACATCTTTCTGTGTATTACTACATCTCTATAACATCGGTCTGTGTATTACTACATCTCTATAACATCTCTATAACATCTGTCTGTGTATTACTACTCTCTATAACATCTGTCTGTGTATTACTACTTTCCTATAAATCTGTCTATGTATACTACATCTTTTATAACATCGTCTGTGTATTAACTACATCTCTATAACATCTGTCTGTGTATTCCTAATCTCATAACATCGGTCTGTGTATTACTGCATCTCTATAACATCTGTCTGTGTATTACTAATCTCTATAACATCTCTATAACATTTTGTCTGTGTATTACTACATCTCTATAACATCGTCTGTGTATTACTACATCTTTATAACATCTCTATAACATCTGTTGGTATTACTACATCTCAAAACATCTGTCTGTGTATTACTACATCTCTATAACATCTGTCTGTTTTTTACTCCAAAACTCTCTATAACATCTTTTTAAACCAACACTCTGGTTTTGTGTATTACTACATCTCTATAACATCTCTAAAACATCGGTCTTGTATTACTACAAAACATCTTTTTATCAACCATCTCTAATAACATCTGTCTTTGTATTACTACATCTCTATAACATCGGTCTGTGTATTACTATTTTAAACATTTTATCTTTTTTAACATCTCTATAACATCTGTCTTTGTATTACTACATCTCTATAAATCTGTCTGTGTATTACATTAAACATCTCTTTTTTACAATCTCTATAACATCTCTATAACATCTGTCCTGTTATTACTACATCTCTATAAAAATCGGTCTTTTGTATTACTACATCTCTATAACATCTGTCTTGTATTACTACATCTCTATAACATCGGTTGTGTATTACTACATCTCTAAAACCATCTCTATAACTTTGGTCTGTGTATTACTACATCCTCTAAAACATCTGTCTGTGTATTACTACATCTCTATAACATCTGTCTGTGTATTACACATCTCTATAACATCTGTTTCTGTATTCCCTACATCTCTAAAAACATCTGTCTGTGTATTACTACATCTCTATAACATCTGTCTGTGTATTACTACATCTCTATAACATCTGTCTGTGTATTACTGCATCTCTATAACATCTCTATAACATCTGTCTGTGTATTACTGCATCTCTATAACATCTGTCTGTGTATTACTACATCTCTATAACATATCTATAACATCTGTCTGTGTATTACTGCATCTCTATAACATCTGTCTGTGTATTACTGCATCTCTATAACATCTCTATAACATCTGTCTGTGTATTACTACATCTCTATAACATCTGTCTGTGTATTACTACATCTCTATAACATCGGTCTCTGTATTACTACATCTCTATAACATCTGTCTGTGTATTACTACATCTCTATAACATCTGTCTGTGTATTACTACATCTCTATAACATCTGTCTGTGTATTACTACATCTCTATAACATCTGTCTGTGTATTACTACATCTCTATAACACCTGTCTGTGTATTACTACATCTCTATAACATCTGTCTGTGTATTAGTACATCTCTATAACATCTCTGTCTCTCTGTTCCTCTAGATGACGAGAATGCTCTGAACTCCATCATGAAGGACTTGGCTGCTCTTGGTCGCTGCAGCAGCAACAACACCAAGCTATACAAACAGGTACTTTACCCTGACGACCCTGTCCTAGTCTAACCCTACTACCCTGTCCTAGTCTAACCCTACTACCCTGTCCTAGTCTAACCCTACTACCCTGTCCTAGTCTAACCCTACTACCCTGTCCTAGTCTAACCCTACTGCCCTGTCCTAGCTCTAACCCTACTACCCTGTCCTAGTCTAACCCTACTACCCTGTCCTAGTCTAACCCTACTACCCTGTCCTAGTCTAACCCTACTATCCTGTCCTAGTCTAACCCTACTACCCTGTCCTAGTCTAACCCTACTACCCTGTCCTAGTCTAACCCTACTACCCTGTCCTAGTCTAACCCTACTACCCTGTCCTAGTCTAACCGTATTAGGGCTGTCCCCGAGTTTAAAAAATCTTGGTGGACCAAAAGTCCTCTGTTCTTTCGACCAATCGATTGCTCAACATTTTAAAATGTGTATTCTTTCCATATGTAGACACACCCTATGTGTTTTAATAAAATCAACTACAGTTGAAGTCGGAAGTTTACATACACCTTAGCCAAATACATTTAAACTCAGTTTTTCACAATTCCTGACATTTAATCCTAGTAAAAATTCCCTGTCTTAGGTCAGTTAGGATCACCACTTTATTTTAAGAATGTGAAATGTCAGAATAATAGTAGAGAGAATGATTTATTTCAGCTTTTATTTCTTTCATCACATTCCCAGTGGGTCAGAAGTTTACATACACTCAATTAGTATTTGGTAGCATTGCCTTTAAATTGTTTAACTTGGGTCAAACGTTTCGGGGAGCCTTCCACAAGCTTCCCACAATAAGTTGGGTGAATTTTGGCCCATTCCTTCTGACAGAGCTGGTGTAACTGAGTCAGGTTTGTAGGCCTCCTTGCTCGCACATGCTTTTTCCGTTCTGCCCACAAACTTTCTATAGGATTGAGGTCAGGGCTTTGTGATGGCCACTCCAATACCTTGACTTCGTTGTCCTTAAGCCATTTTGCCACAACTTTGGAAGTATGCTTGGGGTCATTGTCCATTTGGAAGACCCATTTGCGACCAAGCTTTAACTTCCTGACTGATGTCTTGAGATATTGCTTCAATATATCCACATAATTTTCCTTTCTCATGATGCCATCTATTTTGTGAAGTGCACCAGGCCCTCCTGCAGCAAAGCACCCCCACAGCATGATGCTGCCACCCCCGTGCTTCACGGTTGGGATGGTGTTCTTCGGCTTACAAGCAACCCCCTTTTTCCTCCAAATATAACGATGGTCATTATGGCAAATAGTTCTATTTTTGTTTCATCAGACCAGAGGAATTTCTCCAAAAAGTACGAACTTTGTCCCCATGTGCAGTTGCAAACCGTAGTCTGGCTTTTTTATGGCGGTTTTGGAGCAGTGGCTTCTTCCTTGCTGAGCGGCCTTTCAGGTGGTGGCCTGAGGTAGTGCTGAATGCCGTCTTCCACTCGTCTCCTTCCCGGATTCGGATCAGGTTGTAGGCACTCCTCAGGTCCAACTTGGTAAAGTACTGGGCCCCTCATAGATGCTCGATGGCCGACGGAACCAGAAGGAGGGGGTACCGGTACTTGGTGGGGACTGCGTTCAGCCCCCTGTAGTCAATGCATGGTCTCAGTCCTCTGTCTTTTTTGGCCACGAAGAAGAAACTGGTGGAGGCAGGAGAGGTAGAGCGTCTGATGAACCCCTGTTTCAGGGTCTCCGCCACATACTTCTCCATGGCGTCAGTCTCCGCCAATGGAAAGGGGGTAAATGTGATTCTTCGGGGGGTGTTGTCCCTCCAGCAGGTCAATGGCGCAGTCCCAGTTATAGGCGGACGTGGGCCCCTATCTCTGTTGTAGATGGAGGAGACGCTCACCCCCGTCCTTTCCGTCCTTTCCGTCCGTGGGATGATCAAACACCGCCCTGAACCGAGCGAGGAAGGTGGAGTAGGGAAGCACCACGGCCTCACCTCCTTCCCAGACTGCCGTGGCCCAATCCAGTGCCTTTCCTTTAAGTAGCGAAATCACCAGCACTATCCTAGCTTGGTCAGATGGATATGCCCCAGGCTGACGCATCAGATAAAGTGAAACCTGTAGCAGAAAGCCGCTACATTTAGTAGTTTTACCGTCATAGCGCTCCGGTAGGGCGAGGGTTCCCTCAGAAGTGGGTGATAGCACGGGAACAGGTGGATTGGGTGCACTCGCCGCTCCCTGAGGTGGAACCGGAGCGCTGGGCAGATTGTGCAGAGTTTGGAGCACTTCCTGCATGGCGGCGTTCAACTGGGCAAGCTGCTGCTGGTGCTGGTCCAGGCACTGGGAAACTCCTGCTGGATCCACTTTCATCAGGTGTGTGATTCTGTGACGAGTACTGAGTATACGAAGAGGCAGGACGCAGACGCAGGAATTAACAAGGTAAAGGTTTACTTAATAATGAGAAAGAGAATACCAAAGAGAGAGTAAACGACACGAAGCTAAACAATTACACACAACATCATCCAGAACAGTCCAGGGGGTGGTGATGAGTTGTTGAGGTGCAGGTGCGCTGGAGGTGATTAGGGTGCGTGGGGTTTCCATTCCGGTGTTGCCGAGGTGGTGCGCTCAGACCGGTGGCTCAGGAAACCGGCGAATCAGAGTGCCGGAGGGGAGCAACGGGAGGAGACGTGACACCTGCACCTAAATATAAACAGTACCAGCACCCAAAATGAGAACCGGAACCTATTTCAGTCCAAGTCAAGCACTGATAAGAAGCCTATTTTATGATTTTTCCACTGGATCTGAGCATTACATTTTTCCCTTTCACTCTGAGTGGTTATCGAAAGGGAGAGACCTGGAAAGATTTTTCAAATACATTGAGGAACTATTGTAATTCTCAGTGGATGTAAAAACAGACTTTGTTTGTTTGCTGTTTGAGGTGAAGAAAACATTACTGTGAGAAGCTCCACAGGTCATTAGTGGTGGTGCATTAAGCCAATCATAAATACTATCAGATCCCCAAATGGGCACATTTACTACATTTGAGCGCAGGCCAGGTAGCCTATAGGCTTACTTCTATGCATGCGCGTCCTTACTCAACATTGACAGAAGCGCTCCAAACAAAATACAATGACTAAATTGACAGAACTTGTAAATGGAATTAAATAAATCAAAACTTGTTTCTCACAAGTGTAGCGTAGGTTGTGCAACTTGTAAACAATGTGTCCACTCCGACAATGAGAACTGGAAGACTGGAATAACAATATTGAATGCATTAAAATAAATGACCGTAACCAAAGTAACAAACATTGTTGATTAGCAATTATAGGAATTAACGGTAAATGTACTAGTGGTGATATATGTAATGGGAAATTGATATACACTAACAATCAAACGCAAACAATTCACACAATGAAGTTATGAAACAATGAATGTGCACAAATTGGCGGGAGAGAGAAGTGGCGCATGGTTAATCTGATGTCTGCAAAAAAAAATAATCCAGAAAATCACATTGTATGATTTTTAAGTAATTAATTTGCATTTTATTGCATGACATAAGTATTTGATACATCAGAAAAGCAGAACTTAATATTTGGTACAGAAACCTTTGTTTGCAATTACAGAGATCATACGTTTCCTGTAGGTCTTGACCAGGTTTGCACACACTGCAACATGGATTTTGGCCCACTCCTCCATACAGACCTTCTCCAGATCCTTCAGGTTTCGTGGCTGTCGCTGGGCAATACGGACTTTCAGCTCCCTCCAAAGATTTTCTATTGGGTTCAGGTCTGGAGACTGGCTAGGCCACTCCAGGACCTTGAGATGCTTCTTACGGAGCCACTCCTTAGTTGCCCTGGCTGTGTGTTTTGGGTCGTTGTCATGCTGGAAGACCCAGCCACGACCCATCTTCAATGCTCTTACTGAGGGAAGGAGGTTGTTGGCCAAGATCTCGCGATACATGGCCCCATCCATCCTCCCCTCAATATGGTGCAGTCGTCCTGTCCCCTTTGCAGAAAAGCATCCCCAAAGAATGATGTTTCCACCTCCATGCTTCACGGTTGGGATGGTGTTCTTGGGGTTGTACTCAACCTTCTTCCTCCAAACACGGCGAGTGGAGTTTAGACCAAAAAGCTCTATTTTTGTCTCATCAGAACACATGACCTTCTCCCATTCCTCCTCTGGATCATCCAGATGGTTATTGGCAAACTTCAGATGGGCCTGGACATGCGCTGGCTTGAGCAGGGGGACCTTGCGTGCGCTGCAGGATTTTAATCCATGACGGCATAGTGTGTTACTAATGGTTTTCTTTGAGACTGTGGTCTCAGCTCTTTTCAGGTCATTGACCAGGTCCTGCCATGTAGTTCTGGGCTGATCCCTCACCTTCCTCATGATCATTGATGCCCCACGAGGTGAGATCTTGCATGGAGCCCCAGACCGAGGGTGATTGACCGTCATCTTGAACTTCTTCCATTTTCTAATAATTGCGCCAACAGTTGTTGCCTTCTCACCAAGCTGCTTGCCTATTGTTCTGTAGCCATCCCAGCCTTGTGCAGGTCTACAATTTTATCCCCTTGATGACATCTTTGCGCGCTCTTGGCATTCTCTCAACCAGCTTTACCTGGAATGCTTTTCCAACAGTCTTGAAGGAGTTCCCACATATGCTGAGCACTTGTTGGCAGCTTTTCCTTCACTCTGCGGTCCAACTCATCCCAAACCATCTCAATTGGGTTGAGGTCGGGTGATTGTGGAGGCCAGGTCATCTGATGCAGCACTCCATCACTCTCCTTCTTGGTCAAATAGCCCTTACACAGCCTGGAGGTGTGTTGGGTCATTGTCCTGTTGAAAAACAAATGATAGTCCCACTGAGCGCAAACCAGATGGGATGGTGTATCGTTGCAGAATGCTGTGGAAGCCATGCTGGTTAAGTGTACCTTGAATTCTAAATTAATCACTGACAGAGATCATCCGTTCACCTACTCTGCGTCACACAAAGACACGGCGGTTGGAACCATACATTTCAAATTTGGACTCATCAGACCAAAGGACAGATTTCCACCAGTCACTGACTGACTGACTGTCTGGCTCACTGACTGACTGACTGACTGACTGGCTGACTGACTGACTGGCTGACTGACTGACTGGCTGACTGGCTGACTGACTGGCTGACTGACTGACTCACTGACTGACTGACTGACTGACTGACTGGCTGACTGGCTGACTGACTGGCTGACTGACTGACTCACTGACTGACTGACTGACTGACTGGCTGACTGACTGACTGGCTGACTGGCTGACTGACTGACTGACTGTCTGGCTCACTGACTGACTGACTGACTGACTGGCTGACTGACTGGCTGGCTGACTGACTGGCTGACTGACTGACTGGCTGACTGACTGGCTGACTGACTGACTCACTGACTGACTCACTGACTGACTCACTGACTGACTCACTGACTTACTGACTCACTGACTTACTGACTGACTCACTGACTGACTGACTGTCTGGCTCACTGACAGACTGACTGACTGACTGACTGACTGACTGACTGTTTGGCTGACTGACTGACTGACTCACTGACTCACTGACTGACTGACTGACTGACTCACTGACTTACTGACTCACTGACTTACTTACTGACTGACTGACTGACAGACTGGCTCACTGACTGACTGACTGACTCACTGACTGACTCATTGACTGACTGGCTCACTGACTGACTCATTGACTCACTCACTGACTCACTGACTGACTCACTGACTCACTGACTGACTCACTGACTGACTCACTGACTTACTGACTGACTCACTGACTGACTGACTGTCTGGCTCACTGACAGACTGACAGACTGACTGACTGACTGACTGACTGTTTGGCTGACTGACTGACTGACTCACTGACTAACTGACTGACTGGCTGCCTGGCTTACTGACTGTCTGGCTTACTGACTGACTGACTGACTGACTGCCTGGCTTACTGACTGGCTGACTGACTGCCTGGCTTACTGACTGACTGCCTGGCTGACTGACTGTCTGGCTTACTGACTGCCTGGCTTACTGACTGGCTGACTGACTACCTGGCTTACTGACTGACTGACTGACTGACTGCCTGGCTTACTGACTGACTGGCTGACTGACTGGCTGACGGAGGGAGGTTGTAGCTGTATCAGAGAGAGGGCTGTGTGTTCGTCACTAAGCTCAGTGCATTGGTTATTTATTTATACATGGGTGTGTTGGATGATTAATCCGTTTTGTTCCCCTGTTACGTCACAATCCCAGAACAGATACTGCTGTACAGTACAGTATGGCATGGCAACAGCCTAGCAACGCTGTGTTGTGTTGCAGTTCAAAATACACTGTACAGCCTCAACAAAATACTGTACAACCCCACTTAAAGGCCTATTTAATAGTGGAAATATACTCTATTTATTCAATTACACCAGTAGACTAATTAAGTTGTTTTCTGTCTGCAACTACGTATTACATTTCAAACTGCCACTAGCCTTTTGAAGGACTCGGGTAGGATAAGAAAACACGAGAGGACAGGTCTCTTTCAGTCTCTCCCTCTCTCTCTCTCTCTCTCTCTCCCTGTCTCTCTCCTCTGTCTCTCTCCTCTGTCTCTCTCCTCTGTCTCTCTCTCTCTGTCTCTCTCTCTGTCTCTCTCTCTGAGTGTTTATGTAACATGGTAAATAGAGATGCTTCAGGAACACGATTTGCTAATTATCATTCCACAGACAGACAGACAGAATATGTAAGTAGAAGAACAGTTTTATAGTTCACTAATAACTGTGAACAATAGGTCAGTAATAATATCATAGTGAATACTGTCCTTGTTTCAATATCTTATTACTCCCTTTGTATGTCTCTTTCCAGGGATAAACAACCCAGATACCACCATGAAGCAACTTCCCATCATTATAATCCTCTCTGTTGGCTTTTTTTCTTTCAACAGGATTTAAGAGTCAAGCTGGAACATGAGAAAGAGAAACGGTGAGTTGATGGAAACTGTGTTATTATTCTGGCCAGTAACTCAACAGGCCAGTTATAGACTAACTCAACAGGCCAGTTATAGACTAACTCAACAGGCCAGTTATAGACTAACTCAACAGGCCAGTTATAGACTAACTCAACAGGCCAGTTATAGACTAACTCAACAGGCCAGTTATAGACTAACTCAACAGGTCAGTTATAGACTAACTCAACAGGTCAGTTATAGACTAACTCAACAGGCCAGTTATAGACTAACTCAACAGGCCAGTTATAGACTAACTCAACAGGCCAGTTATAGACTAACTCAACAGGCCAGTTATAGACTAACTCAACAGGCCAGTTATAGGCTAACTCAACAGGCCAGTTATAGACTAACTCAACAGGCCAGTTATAGACTAACTCAACAGGCCAGTTATAGACTAACTCAACAGGCCAGTTATAGACTAACTCAACAGGCCAGTTATAGACTAACTCAACAGGCCAGTTATAGACTAACTCAACAGGCCAGTTATAGACTAACTCAACAGGCCAGTTATAGACTAACTCAACAGGCCAGTTATAGACTAACTCAACAGGCCAGTTATAGACTAACTCAACAGGCCAGTTATAGACTAACTCAACAGGCCAGTTATAGACTAACTCAACAGGCCAGTTATAGACTAACTCAACAGGCCAGTTATAGACTAACTCAACAGGCCAGTTATAACTAACTCAACAGCCAGTTATAGACTAACTCAACAGGCCAGTTACGTAGACTAACTCAACAGGCCAGTTATAGGACTAACTCAAACAGGCCAGTTATAGACTGACTCAACAGGCCAGTTATAGACTACTCAACAGGCCAGTTATAGACTACTCCACAGGCCAGTTAGTAGACTAACTCAACAGGCCAGTTATAGACTAACTCAACAGGCCAGTTATAGACTAACTCAAACAGGCCAGTTATAGACTAACTCAACAGGCCAGTTATAGACTAACTCAAACAGGCCAGTTATAGACTAAACTCAACAGGCCCAGTTATAGGACTAACTCAACAGGCCAGTTATAGGACTAACTCAAACAGGCCAGTTATTAGACTAACTCAACAGGCCAGGTTATAGACTAACTCAAACGGCCAGTTATAGGACTAACTCAACAGGCCAGTTATAGACTAACTCAACAGGCCAGTTATAGACTAACTCAACAGGCCAGTTATAGACTAACTCAACAGGCCAGTTATAGACTAACTCAACAGGCCAGTTATAGACTAACTCAACAGGCCCAGTTATTAGACTAACTCAACAGGCCAGTTTATAGACTAACTCAACAGGCCAGTTATAGACTAACTCAACAGGCCAGTTATAGACTAACTCAACAGGCCAGTTTATAGGCTAACTCAACAGGCCAGTTATAGACTAACTCAAACAGGCCAGTTATAGACTAACTCAACAGGCCAGTTTATAGACTAACTCAAAGGCCAGTTATAGAACTAAACTCAACAGGCCAGTTATAGACTAACTCAACAGGCCAGTTATAGACTAACTCAACAGGCCAGTTATAGACTAACTCAACAGGCCAGTTATAGACTAACTCAACAGGCCAGTTATAGACTAACTCAACAGGCCAGTTATAGACTAACTCAACAGGCCAGTTATAGACTAACTCAACAGGCCAGTTATAGACTAAACTCAACAGGCCAGTTATAGACTAACTCAACAGGCCAGTTATAGACTAACTCAACAGGCCAGTATAGACTAACTCAACAGGCCAGTTATAGACTAACTCAACAGGCCAGTTATAGACTAACTCAACAGGCCAGTTATAGACTAACTCAACAGGCCAGTTATAGACTAACTCAACAGGCCAGTTATAGACTAACTCAACAGGCCAGTTATAGACTAACTCAACAGGCCAGTTATAGACTAACTCCTCCCATAATTGGCAGAGAACCCACTCAGGAAATGTGATGTACTTGTAGAGGCTGTTCCAAACAACATGTCTTAAAATGAACGAAATCAAAAAGGGTAGGCTAGTTTTAATATGTTGAATTAATTAATGAGCCATGTTTTACTTCAGAATCTAGACTTTAGTCATTTTTAGTCATTATTTATTTTTTTGCAGACGCTCTTATCCAGAGCGACTTACAGTTAGTGAATACATATTTTTTTTATACTGGCCCCCCGTGGGAATCGAACCTACAACCCTGGCGTTGCAAACGCCATGCTCTATCAACTGAGCTACATCCCTGCCGGCCATTCCCTCCCCTACCCTGGACGACGCTGGGCCAATTGTGCGCCGCCCATGAGTCTCCCGGTCGCGGCCGGCTGCGACAGAGCCTGGATTCGAACCAGGATCTCTAGTGGCACAGTTAGCACTGCGATGCAGTGCCTTAGGACACTGCGCCACTCAGGAGACTTTCATCATGATTTTCTCAAAAATGGTTTGTGATACAAATGTAAAAAGCATTTAAAACATCCTTCCTCCCAATGAAGTTATTACTATGTGAGAATTGCCAGAACAATCTGAGATCCCTAAAATATTTTGTGCCCCATAGACTCATGCAGAATACACAGTACACACTGACAGACTCACAGAGAGAAGCTCAGACTGACATGAAGGCAAACACACTCACACGTGCACAACATACAACGATAATCATACATACAGCACCAGTCAAAAGTTTGGACACTTACTCATTCAAGGGTTTTTCTTTATTTTTACTATTTTCTACATTGTTGTATAATAGTGAAGACATCAAAACTATAAAATAACACATATGGAATCATGTAGTAACCAAAAAAAGGGTTAAACAAATCAAAATATATTTTATATTTGAGCTGGTTGAGAGAATGTCAAGAGTGTGCAAAGCTGTCATCAAGGCAAAGGTTGGCTATTTGAAGAATCTAAAATCCAAAATCCAAAATATATTTTGATTTGTTACATTATTTTTTGGTTACTACATGATTCCATATGTGTCACCTTTCACCGTGGATGCGGTGGGATTGAGACGCATTCAATGCAAAAAAAAAATATATATCTCTAACTAGATCGGCAGTGTATCATATACTTGTTCTCCCCACTGTATATCTCTAGCTAGATATCTCTAGCCTGAACTGACGGCTTTTGATGGGGATTTTTGTATTATGCTAATCGGATTTCCGCTGGAGTGCGGACATCGACATTATTAATTAATACATGCATTAACAGAAATGTATGAAACCAAATGACGGGGATTAACAGTACATTTACTACTGGTGACATATGTAATGGGGAATTGATTAAACTTTTTTTTTTAAAGGGTAAACAATTCACACAATGAAACAATGAATGCGCAAGAACTGGCGGGAGACAGCTGAGCCAGTCTGGAGAGAGACTAGACAGCTGAGCCAGTCTGGAGAGAGACTAGACTACTGAGCCAGTCTGGAGAGAGACAGCTGAGCCAGTCTGGAGAGAGACTAGACTACTGAGCCAGTCTGGAGAGAGACTAGACAGCTGAGCCAGTCTGGAGAGAGACTAGACTACTGAGCCAGTCTGGAGAGAGACAGCTGAGCCAGTCTGGAGAGAGACTAGACTACTGAGCCAGTCTGGAGAGAGACTAGACAGCTGAGCCAGTCTGGAGAGAGACAGCTGAGCCAGTCTGGAGAGAGACTAGACTACTGAGCCAGTCTGGAGAGAGACTAGACAGCTGAGCCAGTCTGGAGAGAGACTAGACGGCCGAGCCAGTCTGGAGAGAGACTAGACTGCTGAGCCAGTCTGGAGAGAGACTAGACGGCCGAGCCAGTCTGGAGAGAGACTAGACAGCTGAGCCAGTCTGGAGAGAGACTAGACGGCTGAGCCAGTCTGGAGAGAGACTAGACTACTGAGCCAGTCTGGAGAGAGACTAGACGGCTGAGCCAGTCTGGAGAGAGACTAGACGGCTGAGCCAGTCTGGAGAGAGACTAGACTGCTGAGCCAGTCTGGAGAGAGACTGTCTTCACCACACACCCATCCCGTTCTTAATTTGACATTATATTTAAGACACATTATCGTCACACATATTTTAGATTCACTGACAGCCACAACTCAATAACCAGCTTATTGCCACGCGCCCAAACTGCAGGCTAAATAAGCAGAGGCCTACAAGCTTGTGATTTGAAATAATCCATAGCTATTTCTTTTAAAATAAGCTAATGATCCTCGATTCCTCTGTGGCTAAGTCATACTTTGACTTTCCTATTGGACCCAACACGATGCCATTTCTCAAATGGCCGGTAAAATAAAATCTTCCCAATCACGTTTTCCGGCACCACATTTACAGAAACCCTGACACACCGCTCGATTAGCCCAGCGTCGTCAGGGTTAGGGGAGGCTTTACTTGGTTCATGGCGCTGTAGCGGCTCCTTGTGGCGGGCCGGGCTCCTGCAGGCTGACCTCGGTCGTCAGTTGAACAGTGTTTCCTCCGACACATTGGTGCGGGCGGGTGTTAAGAAGCGCGGTTTGGCGGGTCATGTTTCGGGGAGGACTCTACCTTCGCCCGTTGGGGTGTTGCAGCGATGAGACAAGATCGAAATTGGGGTGAAAAAGGGGGTATAAAAATTAATCAATAAACAGAGAAGCAGGAGCATCACCAGACAAACACTAGTCTGTTACCGTCCAGTCACACCAGGAGAGATGACTGGCTGACCTCTAACCCCTTATCTCTAACCTCTGACCCCTCTGTTCCTCAGCATCATCCCATTTCAGCGACCCCTGAAGATCAAGGAGCTGCTTCAGAAGGTCACGGAGGCCTTCGGACAACAGATGGACCTCTTCTACACAGACAAGGAGGTAGAGACAATAACATAACATAACAATGTCACATATAATATAACGTTTAACATTTAAGTCATTTAGCAGATGCTCTTATCCAGAGCGACTTACAGTTAGTGAGTGCATACATTTTTCATACTTTTTTTTTTCATATAACATAACATTACATAACAATATAACATATGGTTGATGACTTTTTCAACGCAGATTCCACATTAGGTTGACAATGACGTTGAAACAATGTTGATTCAACCAGTGTGTGCTCAGTGGGATGAAGCTGGTTGGCGGCCATATTGGAAAATGTGTACCCTATGGTTAAGTCTGCAATAGCTAGGCATCATTGTTTAGACTGTTCCTAGCTTTATTTAACATGTGGTGCACTTATGAAGCCATTTTGTGAAAATGGGTTACCTGTACCTCTTTGCTAAATGTAATGCATTCCTATGGGATTTCATATAGGGTGCAATGTATGGGGAATTTCATAATGTTCACACATTAATGTTAACGCCTGGCCAAACTGAGCAATCGGGGGAGAAGGGCCTTGGTCAGGGAGGTGACCAGGAACCCAATGGTCACTCTGACAGAGCTCCTCTGTGGAGATGGGAGAACTTTCCAGAAGGACAACCATCTCTGCAGCACTACACCAATCAGGCCTTTATGGTAGAGTGGCCAGACGGAAGCCACTCCTCAGTAAAAGGCACATGACAGCCCGTTTGGAGCTTGCCAAAAGACACCTAAAGGACTCTCAGACCATGAGAAACAAGATTCTCTGGTCTGATGAAACCAAGATTGAACTCTTTGGCCTGAATGCCAAGCGTCACGTCTGGAGGAAACCTGGCACCATCCCTACGGTGAAGCATGGTGGTGGCAGCATCATGCTGTGGGGATGTTTTTCAGCGGCAGGGACTGGGAGACTAGTCAGGATCGAGGGAAAGATGAATGGAGCCAAGTACAGAGAGATCCTTGATGAAAACCTGCTCCAGAGCGCTCAGGACCTCAGACTGGGTCGAAGGTTCACCTTCCAACAGGACAACAACCCTAAGCACACAGCCAAGACAACGCTTCGGGACAAACCTCTGAATGTCCTTGAGTGGCCCAGCCAGAGGCCGGACTTGAACCCGATCGAACATCTCTGGAGACCTGAAAATAGCTGTGCAGCGACGCTCCCCATCCAACCTGACAGAGCTTGAGAGGATCTGCAGAGAAGAATGGGAGAAACTCCCCAAATACAGGTGTGCCAAGCTTGCAGCGTCATACCCAAGAAGACTCAAGGCTGTAATCGCTGCCAAAGGTGCTTCAACAGAGTACTGAGTAAAGGGTCTGAATACTTTCCGAATGCACTGTAATATAACAATATAACATAACAATATAACAAAATGATATCACACCACATCATAACATAACTGTAAGTATCTTGTCTCAGAAAATAGTGACTTTTTCCACATTTTGTTACGTTACAGCCTTATTCTAAAATGGATTAAAGAAAACAATTTCCACAGCAATCTACACACAATACCCCATAATGACAAAGCAAAAACAGGTTTTTAGAAATTTTTGCACATTTATAAAAAACAAAAAACACATACCTTATTTACATATGTATTCAGACCCTTTGCTATGAAACTCGAAATTGAGCTCAGGTGCACCCTGTTTCCATTGATCATCCTTGAGATGTTTCTACAACTTGATTGGAGTCCACCTGTGGTAAATTCAATTGATCGGACATGATTTGGAAAGGCACACACCTGTCTATATAAGGTCCAACCTCAGCAATCTACACACAAGTATCTTGTCTCAGACTTAATAACTGGAAGTATCTTGTCTCAGACTTAATAACTGGAAGTATCTTGTCTCAGACTTAATAACTGGAAGTATCTTGTCTCAGACTTAATAACTGTAAGTGACTCTGGATGAGACTAAATGTAATGTAAACATCTCCCTGCAGCGGCTGGTTCCTCTAAAGAGCCAGGAGGATGTTGACAGAGCGGTGCTCAACGTGGGCTCTACCAGCCTGCTCAGACTACTGCTGAAAACACCCACCAACAACCATGTGAGTCCACATATTCACACACATACACACATCTCGTCAGCCTTCTAATATCCACTTCATCAGTGGCAGTTTAGAAGGCATTGTCAGAGCAGTATACATGCAACAAATATTGAGTCAGTCTTTATCTGTCCCTATAGAAAACTCCCTTCTCTCCAGGACAACAATGTTATGACATGGATATTATTTAGTTATGAGTCATTAGGATTCAGAGAAATGCTCTAATGCGTACTAATGTGATTAACTGATTAGAGAGAAGTTCATTACACTATAATTAATTAGCGCTAAAAGGTTGTAGATAACAAGTAAGCTACATTAAATAAGACATCTAATCTAATCTGTTGTGACATACAGTACCAGTCAAAAGTTTGGACACACCTACTCATTGAAGGGTTTTTCTTTATTTTTACTATTTTCTACATTGTAGAATAATAGTGAAGACATCAAACTATGAAATAACACATATGGAATCATGTAGTAACCAAAAAAGTGTTAAACAAATCAAAATATATTTTAGATTCTTCAAAGTAGCCACCCTTTGCCTTGATGACAGCTTTGCACACTCTTGGCATTCTCTCAACCAGCTTCACCTGGAATGCTTTTCCAACAGTCTTGAAGGAATTCCCACATATACTGAACACTTGTTGGCTGCTTTACCTTCACTCTGCGGTCCAACTCATCCCAAAACATCCCAATTGGGTTGAGGTCGGGTGATTGTGGAGGCCAGGTCATCTGATGCAGCACCATCACTCTCCTTCTTGGTCAAATAGCCCTTACACAGCCTGGAGGTGTGTTGGGTCATTGTCCTGTTGAAAAACAAATGATAGTCCCACTAAGCCCAAACCAGATGGGATGGCGTATCGCTGCAGAATGCTGTGGTAGCCATGCTGGTTAAGTGTGGCTTGAATTCTAAATAAGTCACATACAGTGTCACCAGCAAAGCACCCCCACACCATAACACCTCCTCTTCCATGCTTCACGGTGGGAACCACACATGCGGAGATCATCCATTCACCTTCTCTGCGTCTCACAAAGACACGGCGGTTGGAACCAAAAATCTCAAATTTGGAATCATCCGACCAAAGGACATATTTCCACCGGTCTAATGTCCATTGCTCGTGTTTCTTGGCCCAAGCAAGTCTCTTCTTCTTATTGGTGTCCTTTAGTAGTGTTTTTTTTTGCAGCAATTAGACAATGACGGCCTGATTCACACAGTCTCCTCTGAACAGTTGATGTTGAGATGTGTATGTTACTTGAACTCTGTGAAGCATTTGGGCTGCATTCTGAGGTGCAGTTAACTCTAATGAACTTATCCTCTGCAGCAGAGGTAACTCTGGGTCTTCCTTTCCTGTGGCGGTCCTCATGAGAGCCAGTTTCATCATAGCCCTTGATGGTTTTTGCGACTGCACTTGAAGATACTTTGAAAGTTCTTGAAATGTTCCTTATTGACTGACCTTCATGTCTTAAAGTAATGATGGACTGTCGTTTCTCTTTGCTTATTTGAGCTGTTCTTGCCATAATATGGACTTTGTCTTTTACCAAATAGGGCTATCTTCTGTATACCAACCCTACCTTGTCACAACACAACTGATTGGCTCTAACACATTAAGAAGGAAAGAAATTCCACAAATTAACTTTTAACAAGGCACACCTGTTAATTGAAATGCATTCCAGGTGACTACCTCATGAAGTTGGTTGAGAGAATGTCAAGAGTGTGCAACGCTGTCTTCAAGGCAAAGGGCGGCTATTTGAAGAATCTCAAATATAAAATACATTTTGATTTGTTTAACACTATTTTGGTTACTACATGATTCCATATGTGTTATTTCATAGGTGTGATGTCTTCACTATTATTCTACAATGCAGAAAATAATAAAACTAAAGAAAACCCCTGGAATGAGTAGGTGTGTCCAAACCTTTGACTGGTAGTGTATATAGAGATGAACTAACTAACTGGCTGTGCCACAAAGGCATGTCAAACTTATTCCACAGAGGGCCAGAGTGTCTGCAGGTTTTCGCTCCTCCCTTGTACTTGATTGATGAATTAAGGTCACTGATTAGTAAGGAACTCCCTCAACCTGGTTGTCTAGGGTCTTGTAAGGAACTCCCTCACCTGGTTGTCTAGGTCTTAGTGAGGAACTCCCCCCACCTGGTTGTCTAGGTCTTAGTAAGGAAACTCCCCTCACCTGGTTGTCCAGGTCTTAGTAAGGAACTCCCCCTCACCTGGTTGTCTAGTCTTGTAAGGAAACTCCCCTCACCTGGTTGTCTAGGTCTTTTAAGGAACTCCAATCCCTTGGTTGTCTAGGTCTTAGTAAGGAACTCCCCCTCACCTGGTTGTCTAGGTCTTAGTAAGGAACTCCCCTCACCTGGTTGTCTAGGTCTTAGTAAGGAACTCAATCACCTGGTTGTCATAGGTCTTGAAGTTAGAGGAAACTCCCCTCACCTGGTTGTCTAGGTCTTAGTAAGAACTCCCCTCAAAAAACCCCCCTCACCTGGTTGTTGGGTTTAGAATAAACCCCAATCACCTGGTTGTCAGGTTTAGAAAGGAACCCCCCCAACGGTTTGTCTGGGTCTTAGAAAGGGAAAACTCCCCCCCTTTTTCTACCCTTTAAAGGGAACTCCCCCATGGTTTCTAGGTTTTTAAAGGAACCCCCCCTCCCCTTTGTCGGTTTAGTGAGAACTCCCCTCACCGGGTTGTTGGGTTTTATAAGGACCCCCCACCGGGTTGTCAGGTCTTAGTAAGGAACTCCAATACCGGGTTTGTCTAGGTCTTAGAAAGGAACTCCCTCACCGGGTTGTTGGTCTTTAAGGAACTCCCCTCCCGGGTTTGTTAGGTTTGTAAGGAACTCCCTTCCGGGTTTTGGTTAGTAAGGAACCCCCTCACCGGGTTTGTTGGCTTAGAAAGGGAAAAGTCCCCTACCGGGTTTGTCTAGGTCTTAGAAAGGAATCCCCCACCTGGTTGTCTGTTTTAGTGGGGGAACTCCCCCCCTGGTTGTCTAGGTCTTATGGGGAAAACCCCCCCGCCCCTTTGTTTAGGTCTTAACTGAAAAAAAACCCCAAAAACCCCCAAGAATCGGCCCTCCGTGGAAGGGTTTGACCCCCCTGAACTAAGATATTGAGTCTTCTCTCGCCCCCCCCCCCCTTCCCTCCCTCCCACCTGTTCGACCTTGAACGTTGAACATCTTGAAAACGATCGGGCCCTTAAGGGCCATTTTCGTTTAATCTCCACCAGACGCCAGTAGAGGACTGGCCACCCCCGAGCCGGGGTTCCTCTCTACCCAGTACAGCCAGTAGAGGATGGCCACCCCCCTAAAGCCCGGTTCCTTCTAGGTTTTTCCTGGGGTTTTTCCCTTTATAGGGAGTTTTTCCCAGGCCACCGGCTTCTACATCTGCATTTCTGCTGGGGGGGTTTTAGGCTGGGTTTTTATATAGCACTTTGTACGCCCTCTGATGAAAAAGGGCTTTATAGATAAAAGATTGATTGATTGTACTCTGTGATGAAGTCTGCTCCTGACAGACAGTCCTTCCTTAGCTGTTAAAACAATGATGTCATTTTCCCAAAGTTTTAAACGCTTTACTTCCTCTCCGATCCCCTTTCCGTGTGTTTTATTTACACAGGGGGCGCAGGGGCAAACAAGCGGATGAGGTCTTTCCCCTCTCTAGGAGACCCCGAAGGGTTTTTGCTCAAGGGCTAGAAGGGTTTTCAAACACTCCACAGGCGTTCAACCCCTTTTCTCCACCGCCTGCCAAATTTTTGGGGGGTATCAAAACTCAGTACCATCTACTTTTACACTCTTTACTCAGAGGGGGAATGAGAAGAGAGAGAGAAGAGAGAGAGAGAGAGAGAGAGAGAGAGAGAGAGAGAAGAGAAGAGAGAAAAAGGAAAAGAAAAAATTTTGAAAGGAAAAGGGGGGAAAGGGGAGGGAGGGGGGGGGAGAAAAATCCCCGGCTTCACCTCTTTCCCTGATTTTGGGGGGACCAGTTTTTTTAAGGGGGGGTCCGCCCCAGAAGGGAAAAAACACATAAACCTTTTTCCACGGGGAAGTTTTTTACCTGAGGGCCGGCCCGAAGAAATACAAAAAATGATCTTGTTCCCCTTTTGAGGGGAGTTTTTATACCTGGGCCTGGACCGAAGGTAAATAAATAGTCTCCTGTCTTCACCTGAGGGGGGGTTTATACCTCAACAGGCCCAGTTAAGACTAACTCAACAGGCCGTTATGACTATCTCAACAGAGGCCCAGTTTTATAGGCTAGCTAACGCACGGCCGGTTGATAGGCTAACTCACAGGCCAGTTATAGACTAACTCAACAGGCCAGTTATAGACTAACTCCAACAGGCAGTTATAGACTAACTCAACAGCCAGTTCTAGACTAACTCAACAGGCCGTTATAGACCTACTCAACAGCCCAGTTATAGACTAACTCAACCCAGTTATAGACTAACTCAACAGGCCAGTTATAGGCTACTCACAGGCCGTTATAGACTAGCTCACAGTCCAGTTTATAGACCTAACTCACAGCCAGTTATAGACTACCTCAACAGGCCAGTTATAACTAAACTCAAAACAGGCCATTTTATAAAGCCTAACTCAACAGGCCAGTTTAGACCTAAACTAACATGCCAGTTTATAGACTACACTCACAGGCCATTATCGACTAACTCAACCGGGCCTTATAGACTAACCGAACAGGCCCCACTATAATGCTAACCTCAACCGAGCCAGGTCATAGACTGACTCAACCGGCCGTTTATAGACTAACTCAACAGGCAGTTATATAACGAATCCAACAGCCTTATAGACTACTCAACAGGCCAGTTATAGACTAACTCAACAGGCCAGTTATAGACTACCCAACAGGCCAGTTATAGACTACTCACAGGCCAGTTTATAGACTAACTCAACATGCCAGTTTAGACTAACCTCAACAGGCCCATTTATAGACTAACCACAGGCCAGTTTTAATACCTTAACTCAACGGCCAGTTATAGCTCACTCAACAGGCCAGTTTATAGCTAACTCAACTAGGCCATTATAGACTAACCACCAGGCCATTTATATACTAACTCACGGCCAGTTTTATAAGACTAACTCAACAGGCCAGTTATATACTAACTCAACAGTCCCTTTATAGACTACTCAACAGGCCAGTTATAGACTCTCAAGGCCAGTTATAGACTAAGCCGGCCATTTATAGACTGACTCAACAGGCCAGTTTCTAAGACTACTCAACAGGCAGTTTATAGACTACCTCAGAACATGCCCATTTAAGACGACCTCAACAGGCGTTATATCTAACTCAACAGCCAGTATAGACTAACTCAACAGGCCAGTTTATAGACTAACTCACAGGCCATTGATAGACTAACCAACAGGCCTTATAGACTGACGCTCCACAGGCCAGGTATAGACTGTAACTCAACAGGCAGTTATAGCTACTCCTCCCATAATTGTCAGATAACCCACTCAGGAAATTGATGTACTTGTATAGGCTGTTCCCAACACATGTCTTAAAATGAACGAATCAAAAAGGTAGGCTAGTTTTAAATATGTGAATGAATTATGACCCATGTTACTTCAGATCTTATGACTTTAGTCATTTTTTAAGTCCATTATTTATTTTTTTGCAGACGCTCTTATCCAGAGCGACTCAGTTATGAATACTATTTTTGTTTATAAAGCTGCCCCCCGTGGGAATCGGAACTAAACCCTGGGCGTTGCACGCCATGCTCTATCAACTGAGCTACATCCCTGCCCTCCGGGCCATCCTCCCCTACCATGGACGAGCCGGCCTTGTGCGCCGCCCATGAGTATCCCCTGTCCGCGGGCCGGCTGCGACAGAGCCTGTCTTCGACCCAGGATTCTAGTGGCACAGTTAGCACTGCGTGCAGTGCCTTAGGATACTTCTCACTCAGAAGACTTTCATCATGATTTTTCTCAAAATGGTTTGTGATACAATGTAAAAGCATTTAAAACATCCGTCCTCCCAATGAAGTTTATTACTATGTGAGATGGCCAGAAAATCTGAGATTCCCTAAATCTTTTGTGCCCATAGACTCATATGCAGACTACACAGACACAACTGACAGACTCACGAGAGAAGCTCAGATCTGACAATGAAGGCAAACACACTCACACGTGCACAACATACACGATAACCTACATACGGCACCAGTCAAAGTTTGGACACTTTACCATTCAAGGGTTTTCTCTTTATTTTTAAATATTTATCTACATTGTTGTATATAGTGAAGACATCAAAACTATAAAAATACACCTATGGAATCATGTAGTAAAACCAAAAAAAGGGTTAAAAAACAAATCAAAAATATATTTTAATATTTGAGCTGGTTGAGAAATGTCAAAGTGTGCAAGCTGTCCTCAAGGCAAGAGGTTGGCTATTTGAAGAATCTAAAATCCACAATCCAAAATAGTATTTGAATTTGGGGGGGGGGGGGGGACATGTTTTTGGTTACTACATGATCCATATGTTGTCACCCTTTCATCACGCCGTGGATGCGGTGGGATGAGACGCTTCAATCAAAAAAATATGGATATTCCTAACTAGAATCGCAGTGTATCATATACTTGTTCTCCCCACTGTATATCTCTATCAGATATCTCTAGCCTGAACTGACGGCTTTTTGTATGGGGATTTTTTGTATTATGCTAATCGGATTCCGCTGGAGTGCGGACACTCGACATTATTAATTAATACATTGCATTAACAGAACCAAATGACGGGGATTAACAGTACTTTTACTACTGGTGACTATGTAATGGGGAATTGATTAAACTTTTTTTTAAAGGTAAACAATGACACAATGAAACAGGAATGCCGCATAACTGGGCGGGAGACAGCTGAAGCAGTCGGGAGAGAGACTATACAGCTGAAGCCAGTCTGAGAGAGACTATACGGCTGCCAGTCTGAAGAGACTAGACGGCTGACCAGTCCTGGAGAGAGACCTAGACTGCTGATCAGTCTGGAGAGATACTAGACTCTGAGCCAGTCTGGAGACAGACGAGACATCTGAGCCAGTCTTGGAGAGAGACAGACGGCTTAGCCAGTCTGGTATAGCTCGACGGCTGAGTCCAGTCGTGAGAGAGACTATACGGCTGAGCCAGCATTGGAGAACGCCATACAGCTGAGTCCATTCTGGATAGAGACTAGACGCTGAGCCAGTCTGGAGAGAGACTAACGGCTGAGCCAGTCTGGAGAGAGACTAGAACGGCTGAGCCGTCTGAGAGAGACTAGACAGCTGAGCCCGTCTGGAGAGAGACTAAACGGCTGAGCCTTCTGAGACAAGACAGCCTCTGAGCCAGTCTGGAGAGAGACTAGACGGCTGAGCAGTCTGGAGAGAGACCTAGACGCTGAGCCATCTGGAGAAGACAGACAGCTGAGCCGTCCTGGAGAGGACTAGAAGACGGCTGAGCCAGTCTTGTAGACAGACTAGACAGCTGAATCAGTCTGGAGAGGACTGTCTTGCACCACACACCCTCCCGTTCTTACTTTGACATTAATTTAAAAGACACATTAATCGTCACACATATTTAGATTCACTGACAAGCCACAAACTCAATAACCAGCTTATTGCCACGCGCCAAACTTTCAGGCTAAATAAGCAGAGGCCTACAAGCTTTGTGATTTTGAAATAATCCACTAGCTACTTTCTTTTAAAATAAGCTAATGTCCCTCGTCCTCTGTGGCTAGTCTACTTTGACTTTCCTATTGACCCACACATCCATTTCGCAAATGGCCGGTACAATAAACATCTTCCCAATCACGTTTTCCCCGGCACCACATTTACAGAAACCCTGATCACCCTCGATTAGCCAGCCGTCGTCAGGGTAGTGGAGGCTTTAAACTTGGTTCATGGCGCTGTAAGCGGCTCCTTGTGGCGGGCCGGGCTCCTGCGGCTGACCTCGGTCGTCAGTTGAACAGTGTTTCCTCCGACACATTGGTGCGGCGGGTGTTAAGAAGCGCGGTTTGGCGGGTCTGTTTCCGGGATGACTCTAACCCTTCGCCCGTTGGGGTGTTGCACCCGCGATGACGCCCCGCTCGTCCCCTTGGGGTGCCCCCGTGGGGTATAACCATAATCAATACACAGAGAAGCAGGAGCACACCAGACCAACACTAGTCTGTTAACCTCCAGATCACACCAGGATATCTGACTGGCTGCCTCTAACCCCTTATCTCTAACCTCTGACCCCTCTGTTCCCTCAGCATCATCCCATTTTCAGCGACCCTGAATATCAAGGAGCTGCTTCAGAAGGTCCCTGAGGCCTTCGACAACAGATGGACCTCTTCTACACATCAGGAGGTAAAGCGACAATAACAAAAACATAACAATGTCACAATATAATCTAACGTTTAACAACATTTAAGTCATTTAGCCGATTGCTCTTATCCAAGCGAACTTACAGTTTAGTGAGTGCATTACATTTTTCATACTTTTTTTTTTCATATACATCACATTACATAACATATAACATCTGGTTTGACTGACTTTTTCACGCAGATTCCACTTAAGGTTGACAATGCACGTTGAAACCATGTTGATGATGACATTGTGTGCTCAGTGGGATGAATCTTGTTGGCGGCCAATTGGGAAAATTTGTACCTCTGGTAAGTCTCAATAGCTAGTCCTCATTGTTTAGAACTGTTCTACTTTATTTAACATGGGGTTTGGTGCACTTTATGAGCCATTTTTGGTGAAAATGGGTTACCTGGACCTCTTGCTAAATGTAATGCATTCCTATGGGATTTCATATAGGGTGCAATGTATGGATTTTCATAATGTTCACACAATTAATGTTAACCGCCTGTCCAAACTGATCAATCGGGGGGTAATCGCTCTCTTTTCCCCCTTATCCGGACGTAGGCATCTAGGTTTGATCCCACAAGATGTGTTCTCTCCTCTGTCCTCACTTTAATATAACAACATAACCAAGGGTTGCGCTACGTCAGTTGCATGCGACAGCAGTAACTCATCACATTGTATTGAATTTGCTTCAGTTTTTTTTTTGTACTTCCTCTTGTTACATTATTTTAGCTAAACATAGCATTTTACTGGAACTGAAAACCACATTTAGTTTTAGCTTTTTTTTCCTCAAATGTGAAGTCTGGATCCTAAATAAAGTGTAAAACAGGCCTACAAATCCAAACCGGTTTTTATTTTGAAGAATGTTCATTTGAGGCCTCAAATAACTAACTGGTCTTAAATTATCTGATTGATGTTTAGTTGAATCAGGTGTGTAAATGCTGGGCACGAACAAAAAGGATTGAGAAACCCTGGAGATAACATCAACTATCATTTAAAATGCTCCTCCACCATCGTTAACCAGACCTGTTTTTGACTGATAACATGTGATAACACTTTGAAACTGCTTTGTCTGTCAGCACTCACTCAAGTAGCAGTTCTACTAACTAAGTACTAATCTCCTTCCAGTATTCATTGTCTCTTCTCTCGTCCATAGAAGAGACTTTGTTTCAGAAATACTTACTTTTTAATTTTGTACTTCGCCGACTCATCCAGACTAATAGTATTTCTGCTCTGTCGTCTCAAAATGGTCCGGTACAAACAGAACAGGAACACTCCCTCTAGATTGACAGCATTGCGGCCTGCTCTTGGATCTACCCTGTCTAACCACCATTTGGTGACCTTGTTCCCATCATTATTTCCATACGACTTCACAAACCGAGTTGAGGTCTGACCAGCAATTGACTCTAGATAAAGTTAAACACGTTCTTTGGGAGTTAGAATCCAACGCTTCATCATCTTGCGTCCGACTGACGAATCTGGGTTTTTGGAGGATTACCAGGAAAACACTCCTGCCCCGATGCATAGTGCCAACTGAAAGTTGGTGGAGGCTGAATTGGTTCTTGGGGGCTGTTTCATGGTTTTTTCGGCTCCATATTCCCAGTGACGATAAAATCTTAACGCTACAGCATAAAAAGACATTCTAGCTATTCGTGCTTCCAACTTTGTGGCAACAGTTTGGGGACAGGCCTTGTCCTGTTTTCAGTCATCATGAACAATGTCCCCGTGCACAAGCGATGTCCACAAAGAAATGGCTTGTCCGAGATTGGTGGTGGATAACTTTGACTGTCCTAACACAGAGTCCCTGACCTCAACCCCAAGCATCTAACACCCAATCTTAGGATGGTGTTCTTAGGTTTTGTACCCTCAGTATATGTTTGTTGCTTTCATGTATCGGCTATATTTTATTGCTTTATGAATGTATTTTTATCTATTGAAATATAATTTTGGATGTATATTTTAAAATGTCGTTTCACTGTGAGTGATATTGTTCCAGAATCTCCAACCAAAACTCTGAGATCGTCTCTCCAGTACCAAGTCATCTGTCATGAGAGTGACAGCTCTATGGATCACCTATCCATTTTTGTGATAAATCAGAGGGTACCTTTGACCCCATGTAAGTTTAATGAGGGTGAAGGGGGCAAAAAAGAATGAGGGGAAGAAAAAACCCCCGCAATTAAATAGCATATTTATAAGTGGGCAACAGTTTCATTGCGGTGGTGAAATGCACAGAACGCAAACCACATGTAACGGGAAGATTGGGGTTGCAATCACTCGTTAGAAAACCTGAAGAAACAACGAAATGAGCGTTTAGGGTCGAAACGGGAATTTGATGATATTGCTCACCGTGAAGACTTGAGAGAACGGGCGGGGAATCAGTTCAAGACTTAAACCAGATGGGATTTTTTCGTATCTGATTATAGAAAAGTAGTGTAAGAGCCTCTGGCTATAATATATTATGTGTGTTTAAGCTCTAAGCAAAGTCCTAGAAGCGGAAGGAGCGGGAGAGGCATAATTTATAATCCACTGATGTACGAAGCATTTCCACAACTTTCCACCATGAGAACCTCAGGTGGTAAATGTTCCAAGCACTAACTGTAGCTCGAGGAACCTACTGGTGAGAGACCACACTTTATACAATAGTTCGAGCTTACCTAGAGAATCTGCCCGTCTTTCCTTTCACATACCACATTTATCCTCTTCCCTTATGCAGTGGGGTAAAGTATTAAGTAAGCCTACGTTTAACGTATCTGTCTACTATTTATATTTTTTAACCACTTTTTACTTTACGCACTACATTTCATTAAGAAATTATTGTACGTTTTTTACTACATCCATCATTTTTCCCCTGACACCCCAAATACGCGTTCAGTTCAACAGTAAATGGTCCATTCGCGACGTATCAAGAAACAGCGCTGGTCACCCGACTGCCATCTGATCTGGCAGACTCGACTAAACACTTTCTTCCTTTGTAAATGATAAAAATTACTCTCTGAGTGTTGGAACGTGACCCTTACCCTGGCTATCCATAAATGAAACATAACAATAAATGGTGCCGTCTGTTTGCTTATTAAGACCATTTGAATTTGATTATTCCGACTTTAACTTTTACTTTTATACTAAGTATATTTAAGTAGCAATTACATTTACTTTTGGACTCTATATTTTAAAATCAAATACTTTGTAGACATTTTACTCAGTAGTATTTTACTGGGTGCCTTTCACTTTTCCTTGAGTCTTTTTCTATTAAGTATCTTTACTTTTTCCACCACTGCACGCCGCAGCATAACTCATCATTGTAGAACGCGGGGGTTTGAATCTTGCTTACGTCAAATTCTCTTATTTTTTTTCTTCATATCTCCTTCTACTTCCTTCAGACTTCTATACTTATTTTTGATAAAACATATCTTTACATCTACAAGTCTCCAGTTGATTACTGGGATGGGGGGGTTTTTATTCCTCCAATACTAATATTAATATTAATAATATCATATAATTGTACTCCACTTTACTCTTGTAATATTTCACGTCATTCTAGTGTGTTGGGTCCACTAACGTCGTATGAAGAGTGACCAAAGCGCAGCGGATTAGTTGCGAACATAACTTGCTTTATTTATTAAAGACATCACACGAAATCTACAAACAGATAACCGACTCTGAACTTCACATCGTAATACAATTGTACCCCGAACACGGAACAAAAACCCCAAACACAACAGGTGAAACTCGACCGTAATCATATGGCTCCACAATGACAGTGAGGACAACCTACAACCCAGCTTGACCTACGTTGACAATCTGATTAAGGAAAGACACACCTTCATTCAGAACAGTAGAGAGTTAAACAAGCCGATAGAACGACACCAACATCTACAACAGAAAACATAGTACCGTAACACACCCTTAGGATCTTCAACAATAATGAGTCCCGAGAGTCCAGGGTGTGAAACAGTAAACCCCCCCCTAAAAGGCGGGTAGCTTGGCGACAAAGGCGCCAAATACGAGCAAACAGGTGAGGGAGGATCTGTGGGTGGTGGGCATTTTCATCCTCTGACGCGACCCGGGCATCCGGTGCTTGAATCCCCGTTTAGAGGCCATGGTTTGATGTTCCCATACGCGGTCATAGGCCTGTTATCTAGGCTCTCGGGAGCACCAACCTACGGGTGTGCGTCCGAGCCCGGTCCCGGACCATGTCCCTGCTCCAACGGCACCAGCCTACGGTGTGCAGTCGACAGCCCGCCCGGCCCCCCTGTCCGCTGCTGCCACGCACCGAAGGGCCGTGACGGTGTGCGTGCGCCAGCGCAGGCCCGGGGGCGCTGTCCGCGTGCTCCACTCCCCAAGCTACGTGTCGTCGCCATCCGAGGCGCGGGAAACTGTTCGCTGACTGCCACATAGGAGGGGGCACACTCACCGAGGGGGGAAGCGCTACACTGTGTGCGTCGCCCATCCAGCACAAACAGGCTGTCACCACTAGCATAAAACCGAAACACGGGCCCCAAATCCTACGGTGTGCTTGCCGCCATCGCCGGTCCGGCGCATGCATCCCTGCTCCAGCCCAATCCTAGTACAGTGTGCGTCTAACATCCCAGGCCCGCCTGATCCCTGACTCCGCCAACGCAAAACCAGAGACCTACGTGTGCGTCGCCTAGCCCAGCCCGGCCATACAGTAAAATCCGACATGCTCCACGCACCAAGCCTAAAACAACGGAGTATGGAAATGAGCGTCGTGCCAGCCCTGTGCGCCAGATACCTGTACGCCTGGCTCCGCGCACCACAACGGCACCCCGAACGGTGTGCGTACGCCAGCCCTGTGCCGGGGGGGGGGCCTGTTCCCTGCTTCAGTGGTCAACGACGACCAAAACCAAGCCTAACGGGTGTGCGTAACGTCAGCCCAACGCCAATGGCGCATTTCGCCTGGAGCCGGGAGACCAGAGGCGGGCGACCAAAGCATGGCGGTGTTCGAAGATCCAGCCTAGCCACGGACCCACGGCCTGTCCGCGGCGGAAAATTGACCAGCACAGGCGGGTAACAATTCGAAGAACTGGGTGTGAAGCTGCAGGTATCGCCAGCAGAAGAGCCGGGACAACCGGCCCGTTTCGTGCGCACTGCGCACAACGCAAACAAGGGAGACGCCATTGGTGGCGAGTACGTCAAAGTAAAAACAGCCGAGAACCTGCAAACAAATGGGGAAAAGATAGCAGAAGGGGGGGGGAACAGACCACGTGCCTACGACGGGTCATCGTGTAAGTGACGGTACCATTCAGTGTACCTGGGGGAACGCTCTCTGCTCGTCGGAATAGAGAGCTGAAGCCTAGCCGGTGCTCCTGCTACGATCCTAGGTCCGGGGGGGTCTCAGCGTAGCCAGCGGCATAGGCCAAAAAGGACCGTACGCAGGGGGCATCTATGAAAATATGGGTGGGTTAGTTGGGGATAGGGATTGGTGGCAAGGCACACGGAGCCCGGATCCACGGGCCACGCCGTACCAAAAGTGAGGTATCAGGTGACAAGTGACGGCACACCAAACAGCACCTCCGGAAGCGGGCGGGAAACCCCCTCATGAATCTAAATAACGGTCGTGGGGTTCCGGTCAATGGCCGCCGCTGGTGCATAGGGAGGGCTGGAGACGTGGGCTTCGTACGGATGAGCTAACGGTCCCATAGGTACATATCTTATTTGTATTAAGGCACCGATAAACCGATGGTTGATCTGAAGAACTATGGTAAAATCTTTTGTTTCACACACTAATAGACATTTGTATAGAGACATGGGCACGGGGTAAGAAACCTTGAATGTGACCCCATGATTTCGGCCATGCAACAGTAAGTGACAATCCACAAAGGTGGTAATAATCGATTGAAAAACGAATGACCTAAGCAACGGACGATTGCGGTCGCGGGGGGGGTCGGGAGGGGCCGGAGTGTGATCACTCAAATATCATGATATGCCAGAAAAAAAGACCAGAATGCGCGCTAATGGGGAACGAACACAAAAAAGCGTATTACCCGGGGGTCGCCAATAAAGGATGCAAACTGTCAGAACAATTGTACACCGGAGGGAGCGAATAGGGGGGCGTGGGGTAGTAGTGTCCTAGATTGGGGGTGGCCGTTTGAGAGGGGAGGGAATGCAGGACGAGTTGAGAGGAATGTGTTCGCGAGCAGGAAGAAGGGGGGGGGGGGGGAAAGAGAATCATTCTTCCTGTCTCTCTCTCCTCATCTCATCTCTCACCTCTCTCGCGGAGGCTGTTAGGGAAGTTTGAAAATGAAGGGAAGATTGATGGAAAACGTACTAGGAGAATCTGCCCTACATAGAGAAGACTACAAATACATGACTAAACTATATTATTACCGGTAAAACTGAAATTTGCGTATAAAACCATTGCTTCCACCAAAATTGTCTGTGTTTTCTCTGTGTTCATTCTTGTGCGAAATGCTCTATCTTCCTCTCTACTCACGGGATATGGAAGAAAATATCCACTACTCAAGATACGTATCTAAGGGGTGTGTGAATTTGGACAGGCATAGAGATCAAGGTGGGGGGTTTAAAAAATAAAGGGGAAATAAGAAGGGAAAGTGATAAATAGGATACAGAGAAAGAGTGTAACAAACTGAGCCAGTACAAACAACATATGGAATATAAAGAATAACCATAAAGAAGTAAATGAAACATATAACAGAATACGCGCATAAACGTAACAGGATGAGCAAACTGATAGAAGGTGACATTAATGCCAAGTTGTGGTGGATGAAGTGATGATAGATGATGAAAGTTTTACAAGCGAATAGGGTAATGCTGTACTTGACTACAAGTTATATTCTGTGATAATAAGAAAAAATTGTTGCCTGTGAGAAGGTGTTTTATTTGTGGTTTTAGTAAACCACTTTTCAGACATAGGTGGCTAGTCCATTAACCGGAAGGAGGACAATTAGAATGATAGCCCTATGATTGTCTGTTGAAATAGCTTGTGTTTGGTGTACTGTTTGTATATTTCTTGCACTAGGGTGGGGGGATCACACAGGCAGAAGGATCCGCGCAGATGGGTATCGTGACGATTGCAGTCTAAGACTGATCGCCGTAGTTGTGTTAAGCGGTACGTTGTAATGGTGATGTGCCCCCAGGACACGATGAGATACACTTCTAGCACTACACCAACGAACTGGCTTTCATTTGTTATCTTATGATTTTCCACTATATATGTAAGTCTTATCTCCTCATTATAACTCCCGTCTTTATGTGGTTTGGTTCAAGCTGATATCTATTCTGATACCCCGTGTCATTATAGATCCTCTGATGGAGTTGGTTCAGCGAGATATCCTAGTCGTCCTCATTATAGAGTTCCTATCTGTGGTTGGATCTTCCACTAGCATATGTATTCTGACCTCCGTCTTAGTCCTGATCCTCTGTCAGCATCGTAAACAAGTCAACCGCTCCTAGAGTTGTACACACACACACACAAATTTGTAGGAATGTCCCACACAGTCACCCTCCACGACTTTAGGAACCACACGACTGTCTCACAAAGTTCCCCTCTGCCATATTACCCAGCCCCCTTTGGTCAATGTAGTCAGGTAATGCACATTAGTCTGTCATTCATGACAAGCCTTTGGAGTCTGCATGTGACATTAATTATCTCCGGGTTTTTATTATTCTATACACAATTTTTTCTTTGGTTTTTTTTTTTTGCTGCAAAGGTTTTTCTTTGTGCAGAAAGGCACACTTACAAGAACACACGTACCTAGTATTGTTAATATATTTATATCACAACGCTAACAACGCAGGCTATCAGTTGAAGAACAGCAGAGACAAAGCAACCATTTTCATTTACAGAATCTCCTAGTAACAATACATAGTTGCTATTTGCGGATGTATCCACAGGATTTTGACTAACTAATGCTCAGTCGGCCTCTTAGCCTCCCCTCCCCCTCTTTCACTCATAAAACACTTATTTAGTTTCGGATCCTAAAACATTCCCCATTTTCCTTCATAATAACTGTTTTGTTTACTGAAGTACCATCCCGTCGTTCTCGAATGAGATGACTAGCCTGCATGCCAGTCTGTTCTTGCTTTTCTTGACAACGCTTCATGAAATTATCATGTTTGACTTGCCAATGCCCTCCGTCATTCCGAGCTGAGCGGAGTTGACACTCTCGGCACCTACTATAAAGCAAAAATCCAAACCTTCTTAAAAGTTTGTTTCCTAAATGCCCAATGTTGTCGCTTCAATTTCTTCCTAACTCTGATATCACATTATTCTCTTTGGACAAAGGCCAGTGAGGCGGAATGTTATGAAAAACAACAAGCGCTCACAGTACGACAACTGTACCCTAGAGCCCAAATGTGGCCCATCCTCCCCAACAATCACCCCTCACTGGTTTACTAAACAGTGGGCTTTCGATAACAAAATGAAACTCGAGTTCAACAAAGCAAGCCTCCTCCCCCCTCATGGATACTGCCACGGAGGTGGCTCCTATAAAAACAATGACTCGGAGCTCACACAAAGCCACTCACTCCACCACCCCACATGTACTAAAGTGCCTTTAACATGAACTGAGCTCACAACGCACTCAACCCATCTCTGTACTACACAGGTGCTTTACACATGACTTAGCTCACAACTGAGCACTCAACCGATCCCACTCCGCTAGATGTACTCAATGTGGGTTTACAAACAACTGGAGCCTCAGACAAAGCACTCACCCCACCCTATGTACGAATGGTGCTTTCAACAAATGAATGAGCTCAACAAGCCCCTCAACCCCCACTATGGGTACTAAAGGTTCCGTCCCTCACACGGTGTGCACATTAACTGAGCTCACAAGCAACTCACCCCACTAGGTACTTACTAACGGTGCTTTAAAAAACAATGAACTGAGCTCAACAAAGCAACCCAAACCCCACTATGTCTAAAGGTGCTTTAACACAAGAACTGGAAGCTAACAAAGCAACTCAACCCCACTATGTACTAAAGGTGGCTTTGACATGAACTGAGCTCAACAGCAACTCAACCCCACTATATTCTAAAGGTGCCTTACAATGAACTGAACTCACAAGCAACTCAACCCCACTATGTACTAAAAGGTGCTGAACAATGAACTGAGCCACACAAAGCAACTCAAACCCCACTATGTCTAAAGGTGCTTTAACAAATGAACTGGAGTTCACTTCTCAACAAGCAACTCAACCCCCACTATTGTACTAAGGTGCTTAACAATGAACGGATCTCAACAAGCAACTCCAACCCCCACTATGTACTAAAGGTATGTAGACATTAATAAACATCAACAGCAAACACTATGTACATCTGTCCACTGGAACCTTGGATTGTCCCCTGTTCTCTCTGTAGTTTAATCCCATTGGTATGTATAATGTAGACCGGGGTGTCAAATAGGATTGTGTTTCTTACCAATGTCTTAGCTGTCTTGATGAGCTTGCCTGGCACATGAAACCAATGGACTCACCAAAAGTGCAAACCCTCAAATGTAATCAAAAATGGCTCAAGTGGTTTGAGGCACAAACAAATTATTTGAACCCAGGCCTGGTATGTGGTCCTATCATTTCCTGATTCAAGATCTGTGTGTCAACCAATCTTAGGTTCCTGATTCAATCTTTTTTAAATTAAACCAAACTCTTAGTTTCCCTGATTCAGATCTGTTTAAAACCAATCTCTTAGTTTCCTGTTCAGATCTGTTTTTTAACCACTCTTGTTTTCCCTGTTCAGATCTGTTGAAAACCACTCGTAGTTTCCTGATTCGGATCTGTTAAACCAACTCCCAACTCTAGGTTCCCTGATTCAGATGCTGTTGAACCACTCTTAGTTTCCTGATTCAGATCTGGCTGTTTAAAACCAACACTTAGTTTCCTGATTTCAAGAATCTGTTTGAAACCACCTATTATTTTTTCCTGATTCAGATCTGTTTAAACCAACTCCTTGGTTCCTGATTCAAGATCTTTTTAAAACACTTTAGTTTCCCTGATTCCGATCTTTTTTAAACCACTCTTGTTTTCCTGCTCAACTGTTAAACACGTCTTAGTTTCCTGTTATCCGATCTGTTTAAACCACTCTTAGTTTCCTGATTCAGATCTTTTGTTGAAACCAACTGCTTTAGTTTCCTGAGTCAGATCTGTTAAAAACCAAGTCGTAGTTTTCCTGATTCAGATCTGTTTAAACCAACCTTAGTTCGGATTCAGAGCTTGTTTAAACCGCACTCTTAGTTTCCTGTACAGTCTTTTTTAAACCAAGTCGTAGTTCCTTTTCCTGATTCAGATCATGATTTAAACATTTACATTTCCATTACGTCCGTCGCAGACGCCTCTTATCCAGCGACTTAGAAATTTGGTGCATTCACTCCTATTATATAGCCAGTTGGCCAACCACTTTACATTTTATGTTATTTTTATTTTTATTTTTTGTGGGGGTGGGGTAGGGGGGGGGGAGAAGATTACTTCATACTATCCCGGTATTTCCGTAAAGAGGTAGGGTTTCAGTGTCCTCGGAAGGTCGTTCATTGATGCGGCTGTCCCTGTGGCGTCGTTGAGGGAGCTTGTTCCACCACCCCCATTGGGTGGCCAGAGCAGCGACAGTTTTTGACTGATCAGATCTGTTTAAAAATAACCAACTCTTCGTTTCCTGTTCCAGATCTGTTTAAAACGCAACTCTTTTCTGCTATCATTGTCATGCCATGGACACTACCATCCGAGTTTGGAACAAACCTACTTCAACAAGGGTTTTTCTTATTTTTACTATTTTTACATGGTAAGATAGTGAAGACCCAAACTATGATAAACACATACGGAATCATGTAGTATGTCACGGTTTCGGCCGAGGCTGCTCCTCCTCTGGTTCGGGCAGGCCATCGGCCCCCCCCCCCCGGGGGTTCGTCGTCCCGGAGTTATACATGCCACCGTCTATGTTTCATGTTTCGTTTGGTTTGGTCTTGAGTTGTAACCCTGTGTCCTAGTTAGTCCTCCTTGTGTTTAGAGTTTTCTTTTAGTATCGTTGGTGTGTGTGTTTGTGTGTGTTAATTTTCTGTTTCTGACTTTTCTGTCGTGGTGTTGTGCTTGTATTTTCGCTCGGTTGACTTCACTCCAACTGTGTGGAGCGTTACGCACATGTTTTATGCGCCTTTTGTTTGTGTCGCCTTCGTCGTAAGTTTCGCCTTCGGGCAAGTTTTGTTCGTATTTTCTTGTTGGAATGAACTCAAGTCTTTTGGACTATACTTCGGGTCCCTGCGTTGATTCCACCCCTACAAAAATTACAAAAACCCACTACACCGCATTCCGGACAGAATCACCACCTAAAGTATGGAATCAGAGTAACCGCAGCAGTCCCAGGCAACGCTGGAGGACAAGGTCCGTGTAACAAGTGACAGAATCCTTCAGATGGGGTCCGCACTGCCGGATAGATCACCACACATCCGAGCTGGGGAGACTCCTCCACCTCCATCCTCCCTGCCCAGCAACCATCGCCAGTGCTGAGTGGAGGGATCGACCGTCTGAAAAACCATCACCTCTCCGAGTTCTCCCCTCCCGCCCCGCTTCAGGCGGTTTTGACCATCCCCCGGAAGGGGAAAAGCGGCGGGGAGCGTCGGTCTTCCTCCTGCAGGGGAGGAGGAGTTCCCAGTGAGTTCGCCCCTAAGACTTCCGTACTCTACGTCGATGCAGGTGGAATGATAGGGCTCCTCGTCGTCACTACATAGGTGGTCTTCGGCAGAGGGACTTCCGTCGATCTGGCCTGTAGGGACCCCAGCCTCTGTCGTTCAACCAGTTGGGTCGACATGTCCATCAGCTAGGATAACCTGCTGGCTACCCGCAGGACGTTCCGAGGGGGGGTCGTCCATTTCACCCTCCACGCCTCTGAGACCTTGCCCCATGGAGCTCGGTGGCACTGGCGCTAGGAGCGGAGGAGAAGAGCCGAGGGGGCCCTGTCCTCCTGCACCAGTCGGTCGTGGAGGGCACACTTGCTGCTGCCAGGTGCTGGGGAGGGTTCTCCGATGGAGAGGAAACAACATGTCCAACTCACTGGGGGGCCTCCCCAGGTTAGTATCTGCCGCCGTTACCCCGAGCTTTTCTGTTGCGCACTTTTTGTATACCTGTTGGTTTTCCCAGGTTTGCCCCCACCTCATGTCCCAAGCTAAGGCGCTAGTAGAGTTCAGGCGCAGCTGGAATTTTGTTGATTGACAGTTTTAATTTAGAGTTATGGATCCCTCTCTACCTGTTTGACAAAACCTTTTTCCCATCTGCCTTAGATGCCGCCCCGTTGGTGTCGGGGTTTAATCAGGAGGGTCACAGCGCCACTTTAGATGTGTGCGCAGGGGGGTCATGAATAGATTATACAGCTGTATCTGATCGACTCTCCTGCGTACCGGGTGTCTGTGGCACCACAAGAATCCTGGTTAAGCACCCATACCTGCCTATTTCGTGGCAACATAGGGCTCCGATGGGTGGTCTGCTCATGTGAGGGGGCGATGTCTTGGGTGTTTCCTTGGTGGCGACTTAGTGGGAAGTCCAAACCAAGGGGGGCCCTCACTGCCATTCCGCTGAATATGGATTTAGCTCTTGGTTTTCGAAACTAGGTGGCGCACGCAGTTGCCTCCCCATAGACAGGGATTGTGCGATTGATCTCCGGCAAGGAGGCAGGCGCTTCCCCCGTGAGACCATGTTGTATTCCCTTTGTCTCCAAGAGGAGAGGAAACTATGGATACCTACAGAGCCGAATCTTTGAGCAGGGATACTTCGGCCTTCCATTTCCCCCGCCTCTTCGATTCTTTTTTGTGAAAAAGAAAGATTGAGGGTTGCGCCCCGTGCATTTGATTCCCCGTGGTCTCATCATATTACTTTGAAATACAGTTATCCACTCCCTCTGATTGCTACCTATGACGGAGGTCATTGCAATGTGGCGCGTTTTTTCACAAAATGGATCTCCAGGAGCCGCGTATAACTTTGTGGCGCATTAGGGAGGTGATGAATGGAAAACGTCTTTTAGAGTAACCACGTCAGTCATTTCGCGTATCTGGTCTGCCATATGGTGTTTGATCCGTATGCTTCCATCAGTCTTTTCCCACTCCTTCGTGATGACATTTTCCGGGATATGCAGGGACAAGGGGTGGCTTCGTGTACATTGAATGATATTCGGTGTCTCGTCTACCCGATCCGAGCATATAACCCTGGTGCGACGTTATTGAGGAGCTGTTGGAGCACGACCTTATTCAAGGCAGAGAAATGTCGTTTTTCTCCCAAGGAGTCGTGGCTCCTTTTGGGTTATATCCGTTGTCCGCGTCAGGGGTGGAATGGAGTGGATCGTTGGTCCGCTGTGCAGTAATTGGCAAACTCCAACCACTGTAAAAGAGTGCAGCATTCTTTGGTTTTGCGAATTACTCGGAGTTTATATTTCCGGGGTTTTGGACAGGTGGCAGCTCCCATCACGTCCCTTCTGAAGGGGTGTCCCGTTTCGCCTGCAGTGGTCAGCTGATGCGGACGGGCTTTGGGATACTGAAGGACCTGTTACGGCTGCTCCGGTGCGCGCAATCCGGATCCCACAATTCCATTTTCAGGTGAGGGTAGACGCTTCCTGAGGCTGGATAGGGCCGTTCCTCTCTCAAACGGTCCCGGTCTCGCCACCTAAACTCCGCCCTGTGTTTTTTTAAAATCAAAAAGCTCAGTCCTCGGGGAGCGTCAAACTATGACTTTTGGACAGGGAGCTTAGCTGTAGTTCAAGCAAGCCCTTAAGGTGTGGGCTGCATTGGCTTGATGGGGCTCAACAGACCCTTTCCTCATTTTGACTGACCTCGGAACTGGAGTACAACCGGGCATCGAGGAGACTGAACCCTCGCCAGGCTCGATGGAGTATGTTTCTCCCCAGGTTCGTATTTAAAATCACGTACACAATCCCTGTGTCCCAGAATGGTAAGGCAGATGCCCTTTCCCGCGGTATGACACGGAGGAGAGGTCCGTTGACCTAATCCCTACTAACCTTACCAACCAGGGAGTCTTGCCTGTGTCACCGGTGGTGTTGGATGTCGATGGCCGAGACTCGATCGAGCGTTGCGTACAGACCCCAGCCCTCCACAATGTCCTGAGGGTTCGGAGGTACGTTCCTCTCGAGATTCGGGATCGCGCATCTACTGGGCTCACCGTCAACCCTCCTCTGACATTCCTGTATTTGGCCGGACAGTGCATTGCCTTAGCACTAAATCTGTTGGCCTACTTTGGCTAGGGATGGTAGGGTTTACGTCTCCTCCTGCTCGGTGTGCGCCCAGGTAAGTCCGTCCCACATCTGCACAGGGGTCAAGTTTTTACAGCCCCTAACCCGTTTCCACAACGCATGGTCCTCACCGTCTCGTGGATTTTGTTAACAACCTTTCCCCTCTCTCAGGGAATAACCATCCCTGGGTCTTGTGGACCGTTCTTCTAAGGCCTGTCGTCTTCTCCTATGTCGGGTCTTCCTACTGCCCTACCAGCCCTGCTGAGGCCCTATTTCCCACGTCTTCCGGCATTAACGGGGTCCCCGATGACTATAGGTTCTGATCGTGCCCCCAGTTTTACCTCCCCGGGTGTGGAGAGCGTTTAGAGCGTTTGGGTGGTCTCGGTTAGGCCTTACCCTCGGGGTACCACCCGGAGAGTAACGGGCAGGTAGAACTGTTAACCAGGATGTGGTAGGTTTCTTTCTGCGGTCTTATTGCCAGCCGGCCTGAGGAGTGGGGCGCGTTCTTCCTTGGCCGAATGGCCGCAGATTCTCTCCGCCCACTCTCTACCAACCTACCCCCGTTCCATTGTCATTAGGTTTACCACCGGTTCTGGCCCGGGCAGCAGAGCCAGATCGAGCCCCTGCGGTTGATGATTGGATGGGCGCTCTGAAAGTAACTTGGAGCTGCCCACTTTTCCACCTCAGCGGGCCGTCCACGTCGGTCCCAATGGCGAGCGCCGATCTCCACATCATTTAGGGGCCGGTGTACCCCCGGAGATCGAGTCCCTGGTCTCTACCAGAAACCTACCCCTGCCTTCCGCCCTGCCGGAAACTTGGTCGCGTTGTGGGGCCCTTAAGTCCTGAGAATATTGAACGAGGTGTGTTATAAGTTACATCTACCCCTGTTGCTATAAGACTATTACCCCTCGTTCCATTTGTCTCTTCTCAGTCCGGTGGTAGCTGGTTCCCCATCCCAGGGACATGATATATGAGAAGACTCCTTCCTTCTCACGGCCCCCCCCATTGACATGAGGTGCCCCTGCGTACACCTTCGGAGTCCATCTTGGCTCCAGACGGGGTGCCGGATGGGGGTTCTCCGGTATCTCTCGTTGAGTGGGGAGGGGTACGGCCCGGAGGAGCGGTGCTGGGTGCCGCGGAGGGACATCCTAGACCCATCTCTCCTGTCGGAGTTCCACCCGGGACCCATCCCGCGCGCCCTGCTCCGCGTCCTCCTGGTCGTCCCCGAGGCCGGGTCGGCGCACGGCTGGAGCCGCGCGTTCAAGGGGGGGGTACTGTCACGGTTTCGGCCGAGGCTGCTCCTCCTCCTGGTTCGGGGCAGGCATCGGCGGTCGTCGTCCCCGGAGTACTAGCTGCCACCGATCTATGTTTCATGTTCGTTTTGGTTTGGTCTTGATGTTGTACACCTGTGTCTAGTTAGTCCTCATTAGTGTTCTATTTAAGTCTCGTTGGGGTGTGTCTGTGTTTGTGTGATTAATTTTCGGTCATGTGTTGTGCTTTGTATTTCCGCTCGGTTGAGCTTCACTCCACTGTGTTGGAGCGTTTACGCACATGTTTAGTGCGCCTTTTGTTTGTGTCGCCTTCGTGCGTAGTTTTCGCCCTTCGGGCAAGTTTTGTTCGTATTTTCCTTGTTGGAATTTGAACTAAAGTCTTTTGGACTATACTTCGGTGTCCTGCGCTTGATTCCACCACTACACCCACCTACAGCATTCCTGACATAGTAACCAAAAAAGTGTTAAACAAATCAAAATATATTTTATATTTGAGATTCTTCAAATAGCCACCCTTTGCCTTGATGACAGCTTTACACACTCCTGGCATTCTCTCAACCAGCTTCATGAGGTAGTCACCTGGAATGCCTTTCAATTAACAGGTGTGCCTTCTTAAAAGTTAATTTGTGGAATTTCTTTCCTTCTTAATGCGTTTGAGCCAATCAGTTGTGTTGTGACAAGGTAGGGGGGTATACAGAAGATAGCCCTATTTGGTAAAAGACCAAGTCCATATTATGGCAAGAACAGCTCAAATAAGCAAAGAGAAACGACAGTCCATCATTACTTTAAGACATGACGGTCAGTCAATACAGAACATTTCATGAACTTTGAAAGTTTCTTCAAGTGCAGTCGCAAAAACCATCAAGCACTATGATGAAACTGGCTCTCATGAGGACTGCCACAGGAATTGAAGACCCAGAGTTACCTCTGCTGCAGGGGATACGTTCATTAGAGTTACCAGCCTCAGAAATTGCAGCCCAAATAATAATAATAATAATATGCCATTTAGCAGACGCTTTTATCCAAACCGACTTACAGTCATGTGTGCATACATTTTTACGTATGGGTGGTCCCGGGGATCAAACCCACTACCCTGGCGTTACAAGCGCCATGCTCTACCAATTGAGCTACACATCACATAGTTCAAGTAACAGACACATATAACAGACACACATTTTATTTGCCACATGCGCCGAATACAACAGGTGTAGACTTTACAGTGGAATGGTTACTTACAAGCCCTTAACCAACAATGCATTTTTTCTTTTAAAAAGAGTACAATTTAAAAAACTAAAAAACATGTTAAGTAAAAAAAAAAAAAATTGCAAATAATTAAAGAGCAGCAGTAAAATAAAATAACAGAAGGGAGGCTATATACAGGGGGGTACCGGTACTGAGTCAATGTGCGAGGGCACAGGCTAGTTGAGATAGTTGAAGTAATATGTACATGTGGGTAGAGTTAAAGTGACTATGCATTAATAATTAACAGAGTAGCAGCAGTGTGAGAGCGGGGGATGGGGTACGGGCATCAAGGGAAAGGGGGGCTTTTGAAGAATCTCAAAAATTTAAAGATTTTTTGTTTCACATTCTTTTGGGTTTCTACTATTTCCCAAAGTGTTATTTCAATTTTTAATGTCTTTAAATTATCTACAATGGAAAAAAATAGTAAAATAAATAAAAACCTGGGGTGAAATAGGGGTTTTCCCAACTTTTGACCGGAGGTATACTAACTATATAGTAGTATACTATCGATTTATACTTATAAAAGAAGCTACTATACGTATATTAATACAATAGAAATATTACTATACTGAAATACTATACTAAGAGAAAGTATACTAACTGTATATATATATACCTAGAGAGAGTCTAATACGTAATCTCTTTAAAAAAAATAGAAAATATATACTTACGTTAAAACATAAATATAGGAGAAGTTCATATGTATAAAATTACTATAAAACCCAAGAAAAAAAAAAAAAGGGGAGTCACTTTATTTTTTTTTATATAAAATTTTTTAAAAAAATTTTAAAACTATAGAGAGAGTTTTTATAATTTTTCTATTTTTAAAAAAAAAAACTAAGGGGGGTTAGAAGCTGTTGAGAATCCTTTGGACCTAGCCTTGGCGCACCGGTAAAAACCGCTTTGGCCGTACTCAACATCAGCACTGTTTCAGAGGAGACTGTGTGAATCCGGCCTTATGGTTGAATGCTGCAAAGAAAACCACTACTAAAGGACACCATAAGAAGAAGAGACTGGCTTTGGCAAGAAAACCGAGCATGGACATTAGACCAGTGGAAATGTGTCCTTTGGGTCCTGGAGTCCAAATTGGAAGATTTTTGGTTCCAACCCCCGTGGTCTTTGTGAACGTGGGTGTGGGTGAACAGATATCTCCCCCGCATGTGTGGCCTCCACCGGAACGCTGGAGGAAGAGTTGTACTGTTGGTGTGGGTGTGCTTTGCTGGTGTCGTCGTGATTTATTTAGAATCAAGGCACACTTAACCAGCAGGCTAACCAAGCCATTCCCTGCAGCGATACAAACAACACCATCCCATCTGGTTTTGGGCTTAGTGGGACTATCGTTTTGTTTTGTTTTTCAACAGGACAATGACCCAACCAACCTCATGCTGTTAAGGGCTTTTTTAACCAAGAGGAGAGTGATGGGAGTGATTCATCATATGAACCTGGCCTCCACAATCCCCTGACCTCACCCAATTGATAAATGTTTGGATGAGTCCGAGACGGCAGAGTGGAAGGGAAAGCAGCCAACAATTGCTCATGCATTTGTGGGAACGCCTTCAAGACTGTTTGGAGGAAAAAAGCATTCCGTGAAGCTGGTTGAAGAATGCCAAAAGTGTGCAAAGCTGTCTCAAGCAAGGGTGGCTATTTGAAGAATCTCAAATATAACATAGATTTTCATGTGTTTAACACTTTTTTGGTTACTACAACAAATGATGCTCATATGTGTTATTTAATAGTGTTGATGCTTTACTATTATGCCACAATGTAGAAAATAGTAAAATAAAGAAAATCCCTTGAATGAGTAGTGTTCTAAAACTTTTGGACCGTTATTGTATACTATACTATTAATCTTATCTATCCTGTAGATATACTATACTAGAAGAGAGAGTTGTGCTATACTGTAAATTATACTATACTATAGAGAGATATACTATCTGTATACATACCATCATAGAGGAGAGTAAATACTATACTGTATATATATTATACAATATAGAGATATACTATACTGTATCTATACTAGACTATAGAGAGAGTATACTATACTGTATAGATACTAAACTATATAGAGAGAGCCTACTAATAATAACTGTAATATATACTATACTATAGAGAGAGAGTCGACTATTCTTTATATATATATCTATATAGAGAGAGTCCTACTATACTGTATATCTACTATATACTATAGATAGAGAGAGATAATATACTGTATATTATACTATCACTATAGAGAGAGAGTATACAATCCTGTGATGTACTCTACTATAGAAGAGTCGACTATACTGTATATCTATACTCATACTAACTAAATAGAGAGTAATACTATACTGGTTATATATATATTATACTAGAGAGAGAGAGTCTAAACTATACTGTATATATCTATCTCTAGAGAGAGAGAGAGATATAATCTTTTATATATAACTATACTATATAGAGCAGAGAGATAATATACTTATATATACTATACCTATATAGAGAGAGTATAATATACTGTATAATATATACTATACTATAGAGAGATAGTCTACTATAACTGTATTTATACTCATACTATAGAGAGAGGTCCCTACTATACGGTATATATCTATACTATAGAGAGAGTGATTCCCACTATACTGTTATACATCCGATACTATATAGAGAGAGTAACATACTGTATATAATACTAAAATTATAGAGAGAGTGTCTACTATAACTGTATTTATACTATAGAGAGCGAGTCCTATTACTGTATATATACTATAGAGAGAGATTCTACTATACTGTATATATACTATACCTAATAATAGAGAGAGTCTATTATACTGTATATATATATATATATATATACTAATGAGAGAGTATACTAATACGTATAATATACTATACATAGAGAGATAGTCCTCTATAGTTATATACATACTATATATAGCGTCTACTATACTGTATATATATAACTATACTATATAGAGAGAGTATACTATACTGTTATATACTAACTATAGAGAGATAGTCTACTATACTGATATATACATACTATATAGAAGAGTCTACTATACTGTATATATAATACTATACATAATAGAAGAGTATACTATACTTATATATAATCTATACTAATATAGAGAGAGGTCTACTATACTGAACTAATTATACTAATAACTATAATATATAGAGAGAGTAACTATACTGTTATATATACCTATACTATATAGAGAGAGTCTAACTATACTGTATATATACTATACTATAGAGAGAGGTATCCTATACTCTATATATACTATCGATAGAAGAGAGAGTCTACTATCTGTCTATATACTACTAACTATAGAGAGAGAGTATACTATACTGTATAATATCCTATCAATACGAGAGAGTATACATAACTTTAGGATATACCCCACCCCCCTTTGCCAGAGCCCAGCCCCCACCACCACTAAGGGAAATCACATACCCACCAATTTACTACCCTGAGCAAGGCTGAGTATAGCCTGTACTCTAACCACTGTTTATTACTAATCCCTGTAAACAGAGAGCAGACCAACCACGTTACTACCTTATACAAAGGCTGAGTATAGCCTGTACTCTAATACTGTTCTTAATAATCCCGTAAACAGAACCACCAATTTACTACCCTGAGACAGGCTGAGTATAGCCTGTTCCTCTAAACTACTGTTTATTAATAATCCTGTAAACAGACCACCATTTACTCTACCCTGAGACAAGGCCTGAGTATAGCAGGTACTCCTAACTACTGTTTTTTAATAATCCCCTGTAATAAACAGACCAACATGTACTACCCCGAGACAAGGCTGAGTATAAGCATGTACTCTAACACTGTTCGTTAATCATCCCTGTTCACCAGACCACCCAAGTTACTAACTACTACCCTGAGAACAAGGCTGGAGTATAGCCCTGTACCTAACATACTGTTGTATTTGAACAAGACTGGACAACAACCCTCATCATCTGAGTGTTCCTTGTTTGGTCACATTAATCACCACTGTGAACGCATCTCTAAGGGGTCCAGGTCAAAAGTAACACACTATAAAGGGTATAGGGTGTCATTTGGAACACACCACAGTAATAATAACAAAAACTGTTTCTGATCGAACTTTAAAAAGAATCCCTGTAAACAGACCACCACTTACGACCCTGAGACAAGGCTGAGAATAGCCCACCGAAGAATCTCCTCCTACCCACAAGCCAGAGGGGCGCAAACAGGACCAGATAAAACAAATTATCTTTAAATGTTAAAAAATCCAACTTTATTGTATTCACTAGAAGAATAAGAAATATAGTTTAAAAAATTCAAAAATTCAAAAAAGAGCCAGAATCTCAATTGGTGGGAATGAAATGGAACAACGTCACATCCACTAGATTCCTCTGAGTTCTAAATTGATGAAAAGTTATCCTGGAAACATCATATTCAATTTGTCTGTAGCAAAGTGATGAAATCGGAAAGACTAGTGGTTTGGTTCTTCAGGCTTGCTTCTAACTCTATAACTATAGCGTTAATTCACCCATATCTAATTTACTGTGAATATTGGTCTGGGCCAGTACATATGCCTCCTACCTACACAAATTACTCTCATACAAAATAAATGTGCCACCAACCAGCCACCTCCTCTAATTACCAGGCTCCATCTGACCTTTGTTAAGAAACTCAATATCTGTCTATTTCCGACATTAATGTACAGAAATTACGCACTTTCATCTACAAATACTCTCACCTCCCAGACAGTGTTTACCTAAACCCTTCAATGGATTCTTCCAGGTTCAATTCTGAAATCCATCTATATAACTGTGATAACCTTCACCCTCCCCACTGCCACATCTCACCTAGTCAATTCTCGATCATGATACCAGAGGTAACCAAATACGCTGGAATTCTTTATCTTCATCCCAATCGTCAAAACATCATCAACCCCTCAATATCTTCCAAGCGAAGACCTGTGGAGTCCAGCCTGTATGAAACCAAACTACCCCAATAATACCCCTCCATGAAGACTGGGGGTTCAGCCTGATGAACCAAACTACCCAATAATCCCCTCCATGAAACTGGGGGTCAGCCTGATGAACCCAAACTACCCAATAATCCCCCCCATGAAGACTGGGGGTCACCTGATGAACAACACTCAATATCAATCCCCTCCATGAAGACTGGGGGTCAGCCGAGGAACCAAACTACCCAATAATCCCCTCCCATGAGACTGGGGGTCAGCCGATGAACCAACACCCATAATCCCTCCATGAAGCCTGGGGTCAGCCTGAGGACCAAACTACCCAATAATCCCATCCAGGAAGACTGGGGTCATCGATGAACCAAACTACCAAGAATCGCCCTCAGAAGAACATGGGGGTCGCCTGAATGACCAAAATACCCAATAATCCCCTCCATGAAACTGGAGGTCCACCTGTTGAACCAACGAACCCCAATACTCCCTCCCATGAGACTGGGGTCGCCTGATGACCACACTACCCCAATAATCCCTCCTGAAGACTGGGGGTCAGCCTGATGAACCACACTACCCAATATCCCCTCCATGAAGACAGGGGTCAGCCTTAATGCACCAAAACTACCCAATAATCCCTCCATGAAAGACTGTGGTCAGCCTGATGAACCAAAACTACCCAATAATCCCCTCCCATGAACGGGGGTCAGCCTGATGACCAAACTACCCCATAATCCCTCCATGAAGACTGGTCAGCCCTGCTGAACCAAACTACACAAATAATCCCCTCCATGGGACTGGGTCAGCCCTGTGCCCAACTCCCCAATAATCCCCTCCTGAAGGCCTGTGGTCACCTGATGACCAACAACGACCCAATAATCCCCTCCATGAAGACTGTGGGTCAGCCTGATGAACCAAACACCCAATATCCCCGTCCATAAGACTGGGGGTCAGCCGAGAATCAGACTACCCAATAATCCCCCTCCAGAAGACGTGGGTCAGCCTGATGACCAACTACCAATAATCCACTCCATGAGACTTGGGGGTCACCTGATGAATCAACTACCCAATAATCCCCTCAATGGAAGACTGGGTTCCACCCTATGAACCAAACTACCCAATAATCCCTCCATGAGACTGTGGTCGCCTGATGAACCAAACTACCCAAGAATTCCCCTCCATGAAGACTGGGGGTCAGCCTGATGAATCAGACTACCCCCAATAATACCTCCATGAAGACTGGGGGTAAGCCGAGTAACCACACTACCCAATAATCCACTCCCTGCAGACTGGTGTCAGCCTGATGACTCAACTACCCACTAATCCCCTCCATGAAGACTGGTGGGCACCTTTATGAACCAAACTACCACCAATAATCCATCCATTAGACTTGGGGGTCATCCCTGATTGAAACCAACTACCCCACTAATCCCTCCATGAAACTTGGGGTTCAGCCTGCTTAACCAAACTACCCAATAATCCCCTCCATTAAGACTGGGTGTCATCCTGTGAACCAAACTACCCAATAATCCCCTCCAGGAAGACTGGGGGTCAGCCTGATGAACATCACTCCCATAATCCCCTCCATGAAGACTGGGGGTCAGCCTGATGAACCAACTACCCAATAATCCCCTCCCTGAATACGGGGTCCGCCCTGATGAACCCAACTACCCCCAATAATCCCCTCCATGAAGACTGGGGGGTTCGCCTTGATGAACAACTACCCAATAATCCCCTCCATAAGACCTGGGGGTCAGCCTGATGAACCAAACTACCCAATAATCCCTCCTGAAGACTGTGGGTCATCCTGATGACCAAACCTACCCATAAATCCCCTCCATGAAGACTGGGGGTCCGCCTATGAACTAAACTACCCAATACTCCCACTCCTTAAGACCCTGGGGGTCAGCCTGATGCACCAAACTACCAATAATCCCCTCCATGACATACTGGAGGTCCCGCCTTATTAACCAAACGACCAATAATCCCCTCCATGACACGGGGGGGTCAGCCTGATGACCAAACTACCCAATAATCCCTCCATGAAGACTGGGGTCACCTGATGACCCAAACTAACCAATAATCCCCTCCTGAAGACTGGGGTCAGCCTGATGAACCAAACACCCACATAATCCCCCTCCATGAAGACTGGGGGTTCACCTGATGAACCAAAAAAAAAAAAAAAAAACTACCACCCATAATCCACTCCATGAAACTGGGGGTCATCCTGATGAACCCACTACCCAATAACCCCTCCATGAAGACTGGGTCAGCTGATGAACCAAACTACCCAATAATCCCGCTCCAGACACTGGGGGTCAGCCTGATACTCCGACTACCCAATAAATCCCCTCCATGAAGACTTGGGGTCAAGCCTGATAACCAAACTACGCAATCATCCACTCCATGAAGACTGGGGGTCACCTGATAAGCAAACTACAATAATCCCCTCCATAAGACTGGGGGTCAACCTGCCTGAACCCAACTACCCAATCATCCCCTCCTAAGACTTGGGGTCCTCCTTATGAACCAAACTACCCAATCACCCCCCATGACGACTGTGGTCAGAGCCTGATGAACAGACTACCCAATAATCCCTCAATGAAGACTGGGGGTCATCCTGATAACCAAACTACACCATATCCCCCTCCATGAAGACTGGGGTCACCCTGATGAACCAACTACCACTAATCCCCTCCATGAAGACTGGGGGCCAGCCTGATAACCAAACTCCAATAATCCCCTCATGAAGACTGGGGTCAGCCTAATGAACCAACTACCAATAATCCCTCCATGAAACTGGGGTCATCTGATAAACCAACTACCCAATAATCCCTCCATGAAGAATGGGGTCAAGCCTGATGAACCCAACTACCCAATAATCCCCTCCCTGAACTGGGGGTCCAGCCTGATGAACCAAACTACTACCCAATAAGCCCCTCATGAAGACTGGGTCTCCTGAGAAACCAATACCCCATACTCCCCTCCATGAAGACTGGGGTCAGCCTGATGAACACACACTACCCATAAGCCCCCTCCATGAGAACTGGGGGTCACCTGATGAACCAAAACTACCCTAAATCATCCCCTCCATGAAGGACTGGGGTCAGCCTGATGAACCAAACTACCCAATAATCCCCTCCATGAAACTGGGGGTCAGCCTGGATGAACCAAACTACCCATAATCCCCTCCATTGAAGACTGGGGTCAGCCATACACTACCCAATAATCCCCTCCATGGAAGACTGGGGGGTCAGCCTGATGAACAAACTACCCAATAATCCCCCCATGAAGACTGGGGGTCAGCCCGATAACCAAACTACCCAATATCCCCTCTATGAAGACTGGTCAGCCCGATGAACCCAAACTACCCAATAATCCCCTCCCTGAAGAACTGGGGGTCAGCCCGATTAACAAACTACCCAATAATCCCCTCCACTAAGACTGGTGGTCAGCCCGATGAACCAAACTACCCATAATCCCCTCCATGAAGACTGGGGGTCAGCCCGATGAACCAAACAAACCCCAATAATCCCTCCCTTAAGACGGGGGTCAGCCCCGATGAACCAAACTACCCAATATCCCCTCAAAAAAACATTAAAACTGGGGTCAGCCGATACCAAACTAACCTACCCATAATCCCCTCCATGAGTAAGACGGGAGGTCAGCACCCGATAAACCCAACTACCCAATAATCCCCTCCATGAAGACTGGGGGTCAGCCTGTATAAACCCAACTACCCCATAATCCCCCTCCATGAACTGGGTTCAGCCTTATTAACCAACAACCCAATAATCCCTCCAATGAAGCACTGGGGTCAGCCTGATGACCAAACTACCCAAGAATCCCCTCCATGAAGACTGGGGGTCAGACTGATGAACCAACTACCCAATAATCCCCCCATGAATACTGGGGGTCCGCCTGATTAACCAAACTACCCAATAATCCCCTCCATGGAAGACTGGGGTCATCCTATGAACCAAACTACCCAATAATCCTCCATGAAGACTGTCAGCCTGATGAACCAAACTACCCAATAATCCCCCTCCCATGAAGACCGGGGGTCAGCCCGATGACCAAACTCACCCATAAATCCCCTCCCTGAAGACTGGGGGTCAGGCCGATGAACCAAACTACCCAATCCCCTCCATAAAACATGGGGGTCAGCCTGATGAACCAAACTACCCAATAATCCCCTCCATGAAGACTGGAGGTCAGCCTGATCAACAAACTACCCATAATCCCCTCCTTGAAGAACTGGGGGTCAGCCTGATTAACCAAACTACCCATAATCCCCTCCATGAAGCCTGTGGGTCCAGCCTGATGAAACAAACTCCCACTAATCCCCCCATGAGACTGGGGGTCACCTGATGAACCAAACTACCCAATAAATCCCCTCCATTAAGACTGGGGGTCGCCTGAGACCAAACTACCAATAATCCCCTCCATGAGACTTGGGGTCAGCCTGATTAACCCAAACTAACCCAATAATCCCCTCCCCTGAAGACCTGGGGTCGCCTGATGAAACCAAACTACCCAATAATCCCCGTCCATAGACGGGGGTCCCTCCTGATAAACCAACTACTACCCCAATAATCCCCTCCATGAAGAGGGGGTCAGCCTGATGACCACTACCCAATAATTCCCCTCCATGATAAAGGGGGTAGCCTGATGACCAACTACCCATATCCCCTCCATGACGACTGTGGGGGCATCCTGATTACCAAACTACCCAATAACCCCTCCATGAAGACTGGGCAGCCTGTTACAAACTACCATAATTCCCCGCCATGAAGACTGGGTCCAGCCCTGATGCACCAAACTAACCCATCATCCCCCTCCATGAAACTGGGGGGTCCAGCCGGATGACCAAACGACCCAATAATCCCCTCATTAAGACTGGGGGTCAGCCTGATGAACCAAACTACCCAATAATCCCCTCATAAGACTGGGGGTCAGCCTGATGACAAACTACCCCAATAAATCCCCCTCATGACAGACTGGGGGTCAGCCTGATGAACCAACCTACCCATAATCCCCTCCATGAATCTGGGGGTCAGCCTGATGAACCAAACTCCCAATATCCCCTCCATTAAAACTGGGGTCAGCCTGAAGGACCAACTACCAATATCCCCTCCTGAAAGACAGGGGTCAGCCTGATAACCAAACTACCCAATAATCCCCTCCCTGAGACTGTGGGTCAGCCTGAATGACCAAACTACCCAATAATCCCCTCCAGAAGACTGGGGGTCAGCCTGATTAACCAAACTACCCAATATCCCCTCCATGAAGACTGGGGTCAAGCCTGATGACCACTTACCCAATAATCCCCTCCATGAAGACTCGGGGTCAGCCTGATGAGCCAAAACTACCAATAATCCCCTCCTGAAGACTGGGGGTCCAGCCTGATGAACCAACTACCATAATCCCCCCATTAAGACTGGGGGGTCATCCTTATGAACCAAACTCCCCAATAATCCCCTCCATTAAGACTGGGGTCCAGCCTATGAACCAAACTACCCAATAAAATCCCCTCCATGAAAGACTGGGGGTTCAGCCTGATGACCAAACTCCACTACCCAATAATCCCCCTCCCCATTAAGACTGGGGGTCCCAGGCCTGATGAACCAAAATACCCTCACCCAATAAATCCCCTCCCGCGATGGGGGTCAGCCTGAGAACCAAACTCCGAATAATCCCCTCCATTGAAGACTGGGTCGCCTGATGAACCAAACTACCCAATAATCCCCTCATGAGACTGGGGGTCAGCCTGATTAAACCAAACTACCCCATAATCCCCTCCATGAGACTGTGGGTCAAGCCTGAATGAACCAAACTATACCAATAATACCCCTCCATGAAACTGGGGGTCACCGAGAAACCGAGTACACGAGGAACAGTAGAAAGGAGAGAGGATCACTTGGATCGGGGGGAATGATAAATGAAGTAAAGTGTAGATGGAAAAAATAATAAAAAGAACAAAAACCAGAAAGAGGAAACTCAAACTACCCAATAATCCCCTCCATGAAGAACTGGGGGTCCTACCTGATGAACCACACTAACTACCCAATAATCCCCTCCATGAAGACTGGGGTCATCCTGATGAACAAACTACCCAATAATCCCCTCCCATGAAGACGTGGGGGGTCCGCCTGATGAACCAACGACCCAATAATCCTCCTCCCTGAAGCTGGGGGTCAGCCTGATGAACCAATACCCATAAATCCCCTCCTGAAGACTGGGGGTCAGCCTGATGAACCAAACTCCCCAATAATTAATCCCCTCCATTAAGACTGGGGGTCCAGCCTGATTAACCAAACTACCCATAATCCCCCTCCATGAGAACTGGGGGTCAGCCTGATGACCCAAACTACCCCATAATCTCCCCCCTCCATGAAGCTGGGGGTCCAGCCTGACTGAACCAAACTACCCATCATCCCCTCCATTAAGACGGGGGTCAGCCTGATGACCCAAACGCCCCAATAATCCCCTCCTGAGACTGGGTCAGCCTTATATGAACCCAAACTAACCCAATATCCCCTCCATGAAGACTGGAGGTCAGCCTGATGAACCAACTAACCCAATAATATCCCCTCCTGAAGACTGGGGGCCACCTGATGAGAACCAAACTACCAATAATCCCCTCCATGAAGACTGGGGGTCAGCCTGATGAACACAACTACGGCCATATCCCCTCCATGTAGACTGGGGCAGCCTGATTACCAAACTACCCATAATCCCCTCCATGAGACTGGGGTCAGCCCTGATGAACCAACTACCCAATTAATCCCCTCCAATGAAGACTGGGGGTCCCATCTGATGAACCAACACCCAATATCCCCTCCATAAGACTTGGGGTCAGCCTGATGAACAACTAACCCAGAATCCCCTAATGAAGACTGGGGGGTCAGCCTTATAAACCAACTACCCCAATATCCCCTCCATGAAGACTGGGGGTCAGCCTATGCACCACCTAACCCAAATGAATAATCCCCCCTCCTGAAGACAGGGGTCAGCTGAGGAACCAAACACCCAATAAGCAAGCCCCCCATGAATACTGTAGGTCAGCCTGCATGAACCAAACTCCCAAATAAGCCCCTCCATGAAAGACTGGGGGTTCAGCCTGAGTAACCAAACCCTAACCAATAATCCCCTCCATGACACCTTGGGGTCAGCCTGAATAACCAAACTACCCAATAATCCCCTCCATGAGACTGGGGGTCATCTGATGAACCAAACTACCCAATAATCCCCTCCATGAGACTGGGGGTCAAGCCTGAATGAAACCAAACTACCCAATAACCCCCCCCAATGAAGACTGGGGGTCACCTGAAGAACCAAACTAACTACCCCATTCCCCTCCTGAAAACTGGGGGTCATCCTGATAACCAACGACCATAATCCCCTCCTGAGACTGGGGGTCCAGCCTGATGGCCAAACTACCTAAAATCCCCTCCATGAAGACGGGGGGTCAGCCTGATGACCAAACTACCCAAGTAATCCCCTCCATGAAGAAATGGGGTTCAAGCCTGATGACCAAACTACCAATATATCCCTCCATAAATACTGGGGGCACCTGATGAACCAAACTACCCAATAATCACCTCCATGAAACTGGGGGTCCACCTGATGAACCAACTACCCAATATCCCCTCCATGAAGACTGGGGGTCAGCCCTGATGACCAAACTACCCCATAACCCTCCATGAATACTGGGGGTCAGCCTGAATAAACAAACTACCCAATAAGCCCCTCCGGACACGGGGGCAGCCTGATGAACCAACTACCCAATAATCCCTCCATGAAGACTGGGGGTCATCCCTGATGAACCCAACTACCCAATAATCCCCTCCATGAAAGACTGGGGTCAGCCTTAGAACCAAACTACCCAATAATCCCCTCCATGAAACTGGGGGTCAGCTGAATGAACCAAACTACCCATACTCCCCTCCTGAAGACGGGGGTCAGCCTGATGAACCAAAACTACCCAATAATCCCCTCATGAAGAACAGGGGGTCGCCTGATGAACCCAAACTAACCCATAATCCCCTCCATGAAGACTGGGGGTCAGCCTGATGAACCCAAAACTACCCATAATCCCCTCATGAAGACTGGGGTCAGACTGATGAACCAAACTAACCCAATAATATCCCCTCCATGAAACTGGGGGTCAGCCTGATGAACCAAATCACCCAATAATCCATCCCCCATCCCCCCAATGAAGACTGGGGGTCAGGCCTGATGACCAAAACCCCAATAATCCCCTCCATGAAGACTGGGGTCCAGCCGATGAACCAAACTACCCAATAATCCCTCCATAAGACTGGGGTCAGCCTGATGAACCAAACTACCCAATAATCCCCTCCAATGAAAGACTGGGGTTCGCCTGAGCCTGATGACAACTACCCACTAATCCATCCATGAAGACTGGGGTCAGCCTGAGAAACCAAACTACCCAATAATCCCCCTCCATGAATACATGGGGGTCACCTGATGAAACCAACTACCCCAATAATCCCCTCCATGAAAGACTGGGGGTCACCTGATGACCAACTAACCCAAATAATCCCTCCATGAAGACTGGGGGTCGCCTGATGAACCAACTACCCACTTACTCCCCGCCAGGAGACTGGGGGTCAGCCTGTTGAACCAAACTACCCCCTAATCCCCTCCATGAAAGACTGGGGGTCCGCCTGATTAACCAACTAAACCCAATTCCCCTCCTGAAGCTGTGTGCCAGCCTGATGAACCAAACTACCATAAGCCCCTCCATGAATCTGGGGTCAGCCTGATGAACCAAACTACCCCATAATCCACTCCATGAATACTGGGGTTTCAGCCTGATGAACCAAACTACCCAATATCCCCTCCATTAAGAACTGGGGTCAGCCCCTGATGACCCAAACTACCCAATAAGCCCCTCCATTGAAGACTGGGGGTCTCCTGCCTGACAACGACCCATAATCCCCTCCATGACGCCTGGGGTCACCTGATGAACCAAACTACCAATAATTCCCCCTCCCCATAATACTGGGGTTCAGCCTGATGACCCAAACTAACCCAATAACCCCCTCCATGAAGACTGGGGTCAGCCAGGATGAACCAAACAAACCCCATAATCCCCTCCATGAGACTGGGGGTCATCCTTATGAACCCAACTACCCAATAATCCCCTCCATGACTACGGGGGTCAGCCTGATGAAACCAAACTACCAATATTCCCCTCCATGAAACTGGGTGTCATCCTGATTACCACACTACCCAATATCCCCCTCCATGAAGACTGGGGGGCAGTCCTGATGCACCAAAACCCCCCCTAACAAAACCCCCAATAATCCCCTCCATGAGACTGGAGGTCCACCTGATAAACCAAACTACCCAATAATCCCCTCCATGAATACTGGGTCGCCTGATAAACAAACTCCCAAATCCCTCCATGAAGACTGGGGGTCAGCCTGCTGCCCAACCTACCCAATAAGCCCTCATGAAGACTGTGGGGTCACCTGATGAACCACACTACCCATAACCCCTCCATGAAGACTGGGGGTCAGAACTTATGAACCAAACACCAATAATCCCCTCCATGAAGACTGTGGGCAGCCTGATGAACCAAACATACCAATAATCCCTCCATGAGACTGGGGGTCCCCTGATGAACCAAATACCCAATAAATCCCCTCCAATGAAGAACGGGGGTCAGCCTGATGAACCAAACTACCCAATAAATCCCTCCATTTTGTTGAAGACTGGGGGTCAGCCTGATGACCAACTACCCAAATAATCCCCTCCATGAAACGGGGGGTCAGCCTGATTAACCAATAAACTAACCCCAATAATCCCCTCATGAGACGGGGGTCAGCCTGATGACCAAACCTACCCCATAATCCCTCCATGAAGACTGGGGGCAGCCTGATGAACCAACTACCCAATATCCCCTCCATGAAGACTGGGGTCAGCCCTGAATGACCCAACTAACCGCAATATCCCCTCATAAGACTGGGGGGTAAGGGGGGGGGGACCTGATACCAAACTACCCAATAAAATCCCCTCATGAGACCTGTGGGTCACCCTGATGAACCAAACTAACCCAATGATCCCCTCCATGAGAGACTTGGGGTCAGAGCCTGATGAACCAAACTACCCAATAATCCCCTCCATGAAGACTGGGGTCGCCCTGATAACCAACTAACCCAATAATTCAATCCCCTCCATGATACTGGGTCCCTGATAACCACTTACCCAATAATCCCCGCCATTACGACTGGGGGTTAGCCTGATTACCAAACTACCCATACTCCCCTCCATGAAGACTGGGGGGTCAGCCTTATGAACCAAACTAATCTACCCCATAATCCCCTCCTTGGCAAAGGTGGACTGGGGTTCAGCCTGATGACCAAACCTACCCAATACTCCCCTCCATGAAGACTGGGGGTCAATCTGATTGAAACCAAATTAACCCAATAATCCCCCTCCATGAAGACTGGGGTCAGCCTGATGAACCAAACTACCCAATAATCCCCTCCATGAAGAACTGGGGGTCAGCCTATACACCAAACTAACACCCAATAATCCCCTCCATGAAAGACTGGGGGTCAGCCTGATGAACCCAACTACCCATATCCCCTCCATGAAGACAGTGGGTCACCTGATGAACCACACTACCCAATAATCCCCTCCATTAGAACTGGGGTCAGCCTGATGAACCAAACTACCAATAATCCCTCCATGAAGACTGGGGGTCACCCCTGAATGAACCAAACTACCCAATAATCCCCTCCATGAAGACTGTGTGGGTCGCCTGGTGAACCAAACTACCAATAATCCCCCTCCATGAGGACTGGGGGTCAGCCTGATGAACCAAAACTTACCCAATAATCCCCTCCATAAGAGGGGGGCAGCCCTGATGAACCAAACTACCCAATAATCCCATCCATGAAGACTGGTGTTCAGCCTGATGACCAACTACCCAATATCCCTCCCTGAAGACGGGGTTCCGCCTGATGAACCAAACCTACCCAATAATCCCCTCCATGAAGACTGGGGGTCATCCTGAATGAAACCCAACTACCCAATAAAAATCCCCTCCCTGAAGACTGGGGGTCCCGCCTGATAACCAACTACCCAATAATCCCCTCCATGAGAACGGGGGTCAGCCTGATGCCCAACTACCCATAATCCCCAATCCCCTCCATGAAGACTGGGGTCCAAGCCTTATGCAACCCAAACTCCATAATCCCCTCCATGAAACTGGGGTCAAGCCTGATGAACCAACTCAACCCAGTTCCCTCCATAATACGGGGGGCCAGCCTTATTAACCAAACTAACCCAATCATCCATCCCCTCCATGAAGACTGGGGGTCGCCTATTGACCCAAAATACCCATAATCCCTCCATGAGACTGGGGGTCGCCTGAATAAACCAACTACCCACTAGCCCCTCCATGAAGACTGGGGGTTCAAGCCTGATTACCAAACTTAAACTAACCCAGAATCCCCTCCATGAATACTGGGGTCAGCCCTGATGAACCAAATACCACCATAATCCCTCCAGAAGACTGGGGTCAGCCTGATGAACCAAACTACCCAAAGCCCCTCCATGAAGACTGGGGGTCAGCCTGATGACAAACTACCCCAATAATCCCCCTCCATTCAGACTGGGGGGTCAGCCTGAATGAACCAAACGACCCACTAATCCCTCTCCATGCAGACTGGGGTTCAGCCTGATGGAACCCAACAACCCAATAATCCCCTCCCATAAGACGGGGGTCAGCCTGAAAAGGAACCAACTAACCCAATAATCCCCTCCATTAGACTGGGGGTCAGCCTGAATTAACCAAACACCCAATAACCCCTCCTGAAGACTGGGGGTCACCGATGAAACCAAACTACCCAATAATCCCATCCATGAAACTGGGTTCAGCCTTATGAAAAACAAACTAACCCAATAAATCCCCTCCATGAAGACTTGGGGTCATCCTGATGAACCAAACTAAACTAACACCCAATAATCCCCCTCCCTGAAGACTGGTGGTCAGCCCCTGAATGGAACCAAACTACCCATAATCCCCTCCATGAAACTGGGGGTCCCCCTATGAACCAAACACCCATAATCCCCTCCATGAAGACTGGGGGTCCATCCTGATGAACCAAACTATACCCAATTCCCCTCCATGAAGACCTGGGGTCAAGCCTTGATGAACCAAACTACCCATATCCCCTCCATGAAGACTGGGGGTCCGCCTGATGAACAAAACTACCCAATAATCCCCTCCATGAAGACTGGGGGGTCGCCTTATGAAACCAACTAAAACTAACCCAATAATCCCCTCCCATGAAGACTGGGGGTCAGCCTGATAACCAAACTAACCCATATCCCCTCCTGCAGACTGGGGGGGTTCAGCCTGATGAACCAAACTACCCCATAATCCCATCCATGAGACTGGGGGGTCCAGCCTGGTGAACCAACTACCCAATACTCCCCTCCATGGAAGACGTGGGTCCGCCTGCAAATGACCCAAACTCCCAATAATCCCCTCCATGAAGACGGGGGTCAGCCTGATGAACCAAAACTAACCCAATATCCCCTCCATTAAGACTTGGGGTCAGCCTGTCATGACCCAACTACCCAATAATTCCCCTCAATGAAGCTGGGGGTCAGCCTGATGAACCAAACTACCCAATAATCCCCTCCATGAAGACTGGGGGTCAGCCTGATGAACCAAACTACCCAATAATCCCCTCCATGAAGAATGGAGGTCAGCCTGATAAACCAAACTACCCAATTATCCCCTCCATGAAGACTGGGGGTCAGCCTGATGAACCAAACTACCCAATAATCCCCTCCATGAAGACTGGGGGTCAGCCTGATGAACCAAACTACCCAATAATCCCCTCCATGAAGATAAGTGTGTGTGTCTAGTGTATGTGTGTGTGTCCAGTGTGTTTGTGTCCAGTGTGTGTGTGTGTCCAGTGTATGTGTGTGTCCAGTGTTTGTGTGTGTGTGTGGTGTGTGTGTCCAGTGTGAGTAAGTCTGTGTGTTTGTGTTTGTGTCCAGTGTGTGTGTGTGTCAAGTGTGTGTGTGTGTTTGTGTGTCCAGTATGTGTGTGTGTGTGTGTGTGTGTGAGTGTGTGTGTGTTTGTCCAGTGTCTGTGTTTGTCCATTGTGTGTCTGTGTATATGTCTAGTGTGTGTGTGTGTGTGTGTGTCTAGTGTGTGTGTGTTTGTCCAGTGTGTGTGTGTGTGTCCAGTGTGTATGTGTTTGTCTAGTGTGTGTGTGTGTGTTTGTCCAGTTTGTGTGTGTGTCTAGTGTGTGTGTGTGTCTAGGGTGTGTGTGTGTGTGTGTGTGTCCAGTGTGAGTGTGTGTGTGTCTAGTGTGTGTGTGTGTCTAGGGTGTGTGCGTGTGTGTGTGTCCAGTGTGTGTGTGTGTGCGTCATTTGTGTGTGAATGTGTCCAGTGTGTGTGTTTACAGTGTGTGTGTGTGTGTGTGTCCAGTGTGTGTGTGTGTGTGTGTGTGTGTCCAGTGTGTATGTGTGTCCAGTGTGTGTGTGTGTGTGTCCAGTGTGAGTACTGATACACGTGCACACACACACACACTGGACACACACACACACACACGACACACGACACACTGGACACACACACACTGGACACACACAGACACACACACACACCGCACACACACACACACACACACACACACACACACACACACACACACACACACACACACACAGTCTTTATATAACTTAGTCCAAGTGGTGGTCAGAATGTTTGTCTTAACTAGCGTGATAACTCCAACATGTCTGATATGACCATTGACATAAACCCTCTACATACTTGAGTTTCTCCAGTCTGCAGTGTGGATCCTCCAGTCCAGCAGAGAGCAATCTGACTCCTGAGTCTCCTGGGTGATTGTAGCTCAGGTCCAGCTCTCTCAGGTGTGAGGGGTTTGACTTCAGAGCTGAGACCAGAGAAGCACAGCCTTCCTCTGTGACTAGACAGCCTGACAGCCTGCAAAGAGTCAAATCATATTAAAACCACACTGCTATTCTTTGGTGGTGAAAATAGTGGCAGTATATTTTTTCTACATATTAAGATACATCAGTGTCCTGAAACCTGCCATATCTATTCATAAATTAATGTATCATTATTAGAAATTATCATAATATTACTTGTAGAGAGAAAAATGTATGGTACAAATATTTGAGTAGACTGACCAGAGCAGTTTAAAAAGCAGTATCAGTCAAAAGACAGAAAGTGAGGTATAAGATTTAGATTGTATTGAGTCCACACCATCTCTATTTTGACAGTGAAGATAACCATTTTAAATGTGGCTCTGTACTCCAGCATTGTGGATTTTGAGATCAAATGTTTCATATGAGGTGACAGTATATAATGTCACCTTTTATTTGAGGGTATGGTTTAATACATATCTGTTTTCACTGTTCAGAAAAATAAAAGCACTTTATGTATCTAGTCCCCTTTGAAAGTCAAATTCTGACTTATTTACAGGTATAAGTAGTCAAAAGTTTATACCAATCTGGTCTTGCAGT
>LR778286.1:39949497-40029497 GCA_902810595.1 Coregonus sp. 'balchen'
TATGACGTTGGTGCCGTGACCCCGGCGTCTCATTGGTTCTCTGCAGCCAGCGGTCTTCGTGTTGGTTGTGGCCAAAGCCCTTGTCATAGTTCTCTTTCCTCCTGAACAGCTGCTGGTTGTGGAATACATACTAGAACTGGCCGTGCAGCGGAGCATAGCTGCTCATGCTACAACAAGCAGACACACTCCGTCTATTTCCTTAATGCACACACCTTTTGATCATTTGCATAGTTAATTGTTTAATTCCAGCGTTCATGTCCAGCATTTTAATAACTGTCTTCATTTCCTGCTCCGTGTTGTCATTTACACACTAGGTTTCATTTGGAGACAGATTTTCATGCAAATATTCTAATATCTGCATAAAACAATAAGCACATTTTCCCACCAGAGATGTGTTTCCATCAAACTGAATTTTTGCGGATAAAAGGGTGTGCGTGACGACGTAGCGCACATAAAAATAACTTTTGCTGTTGAATACCAGATGAAAAATACAAGTAAAATGGGTTTCCATCACATTTTCAACTCTACTGATGGTTTTGTCACAACCTGTTGCGTTATATAGTGAATGTGCCCACTCAGGTCTTGGCACATGCGCTCTAGCCAACAGCTCACACACACAGTGCAGGTAGGCAACCTACATTATGAGATTATTACGGATAAGAGCAATATTATTTGTAGCCTAATAAAATCCACATTTACTTCGATATTATGGTTATTATATCAATATTTGCACATAAAGACATTTCCACCCCAATTTCTCGCATAATTAATTTAACAGACACAAAAAGATCCCACCATGTCGAACGAACAAATTGTCTGTCGTCATGTTTCCATCAGCCTGGTCGTGACTTTTTTCATAAGTCAAGTAATTCATCTGCATGAAATGGGTTGATTGAAACGTGGTTTGTGTCACGTTTCTTTTGTCTTAATATGCCTCTATCTTGTAAAAAAATATTTTCCTTGACAGAATAATTATTCTCCTCTGACTGTGCATTTTCGGCAGTTCCTACCTTCACCACTAAAGGGCGATCGTCCGTATTCTGATAGCAGTTCTCAGCTGTTAGCAGCCAGCTAGCTAGCAGTTCTCAGCTGTTAGCAGCCAGTTAGCTAGCAGTTCTCAGCTGTTAGCAACCAGTTAGCTAGCAGTTCTCAGCTGTTAGCAGCCAGTTAGCTAGCAGTTCTCAGCTGTTAGCTGCCAGTTAGCTAGCAGTTCTCAGCTGTTAGCAGCCAGTTAGCTAGCAGTTCTCAGCTGTTAGCAACCAGTTAGCTAGCAGTTCTCAGCTGTTAGCAGCCAGTTAGCTAGCAGTTCTCAGCTGTTAGCAGCCAGTTAGCTAGCAGTTCTCAGCTGTTAGCAGCCAGTTAGCTAGCAGTTCTCAGCTGTTAGCAACCAGTTAGCTAGCAGTTCTCAGCTGTTAGCAGCCAGTTAGCTAGCAGTTCTCAGCTGTTAGCAACCAGTTAGCTAGCAGTTCTCAGCTGTTAGCAACCAGTTAGCTAGCAGTTCTCAGCTGTTAGCAGCCAGGTAGCTAGCAGTTCTCAGCTGTTAGCAGCCAGGTAGCTAGCAGTTCTCAGCTGTTAGCAGCCAGGTAGCTAGCAGTTCTCAGCTGTTAGCAGCCAGTTAGCTAGCAGTTCTCAGCTGTTAGCAGCCAGGTAGCTAGCAGTTCTCAGCTGTTAGCAGCCAGTTAGCTAGCAGTTCTCAGCTGTTAGCAACCAGGTAGCTAGCAGTTCTCAGCTGTTAGCAGCCAGTTAGCTAGCAGTTCTCAGCTGTTAGCAGCCAGGTAGCTAGCAGTTCTCAGCTATTAACTAGCGGTTTCGTACTGGCAATAAAAAGTGATGATTACCATCAATTTTTTCGAGTCATTACCAAATTATTAAATGTAACAAATCAAACATTAAACCACGTAAGTAATTCATGGTAATTCATGGTAATTCATGGTAACCTCGTAAACAATGTATTTAGATCCGGTGTTTATTTGAAACAGGTGTTTATTTGCTGAAATGTGTCCCGTTGCCCGGCTATTAAAAGGGACTCTGCGTTTAAAGTTTTATGGTACATGTAATAAACATAATTTTAATAAGAGTTTGATTCCCAATTGACAAGTGACTGTGAGTGAATTTACATTCACCAAGGATTCTGTGAATAATTAATGAATCATCGATGACTTTGATTGGTTAACACTGTTGAGCAGATCTCATTGTCTCACATGAGCTATTTCTGACAGTGCTTACAGCAGAAACAGTTCAGTATGGAAAATGTATGCACTCACTAACTGTAAGTCGCTCTGGATAAGAGCGTCTGCTAAATGACTAAAATGTAAAAATGAAATATGAATTTATCTGCCATAATTTTCTCCATGGGATAAACTGGCTTCAGGCAGGATGAACACATGTCCTGTTTAGAGGGCAAGAACGGGTGGGACAGTGATGATGAATCTTCCAACCTGGTAAGAATATGGGCTGCAAAATTCCAGTAACTTTCCCAAAATTCTCAGGTTTTTCCTGAAATCCTGGTAGGAAGATTCAAGGAATCGTGAGCGAATAAGCAGAGAGATCTAGAATCCTGCAACCAGGATTTCTGGAAAACTAGGGAATTTTGGGAAAGTTACCGTAATTTTGGAACACTAGATACAAGCTATTACATGGCAAACAGCTGCAATGTGGACTAGCTGCTAGCTGGCTCGTGTTTAATGACTGAAAACAATGAATGGCTATGAATTTCATCTCATGTTTTTGTTATATTTGGAAAGAGGAAAGAAAGAGATCTGACTCTTGTTGCGAAGTTGTAGCTTTGGCAAGAACAACTCCTCAGGGAGGTCTGCTGTGTGTGTGTGTATTGATCCAGTTAGTTGTTGATAATAAGGACAGATCATAAATAAAGTGTGTGTTGATCCAGTTAGTTGTTGATAATATAATGATAGACAAAGAGGAACAAGAGAACATACCAACAACATTTTATTACAATTCTATCCAAAAAGTAAGAAAACAAATGTTTAATGAAATCACACACTTTAAAGAATCAATATTAAACACATCAAATTCAATTCAGAATAGAACAAAAAAGGTAGTAATAATATTATAATGCGTTTCGATTAAACAAATTTGCTCTCTCAATACCATCAGAAGACTACTCACTGATTATGAAGCAGTTGTTATAAAATATAACATTTCCTGAGGGGGAAAAAGAGCTTGTCTCCCTTACTGTAATTTTTTTCAAACCTCAAGCGTCTTTTCTCATTCAATAAAACAGTTTATAAGATATGCCATTTAGCCAAAGCGACTTACAATCATGAGTGCATACATTTTTGTATGGGTGGCCCCAGCGGAAATCGAACGCAATACCCTTGCCGTCGCAAGCGCCATTTTTAAAAGGCGCTGAAGGTTTGTTGATAGGCAAGATGACTTTGACCTCTGGGTATGTGACTACCCCATACCTGGTTGGACTGGTGGTCACTACCTGACCCATAGAAGAGGTGCTGGTGTCTGGCTGACTGGCCACCACAGTGGAGGTCTTAGTGGAGTAGACCTGGTTGACAAACTCTACTGTGTTCTCATAGTTGTCATTCTCTGTCTTTAGTGCCAACGACCCCAACTCCCCTCTGGGGCTGTCTTCACCTCGAGTACGCTGACCTGACCTTTCTGATTGAGAGGGCTTCTGTTACAGGGGCTACCGGAAGGGCAACACTTTGGGCTGAGCTGACAGGCTGAGCACAGTGGACGCTGCAGGGAGGACTCTGTCTTTTGTCTGGCTGCAGAACCCTTCTGTCTGTCTGCAGACTCCTGTTGTCTGTCTTCTGACTCCTGCCTGGCTGCAGACTGGATGGAGATGAAGGAGGGGGAGGATGGAGGACTGATCCGGGACTTAATGACAGGCTCCTTCAGCCCTGGTCCCTGATCAGCCTCCGGTATCACTGGCAGACCTGGGTCTCTCTGTGTCATAGTGGTAGGGCTGTCCTTTCCCTGGGCCGTCTTAGCTCTGCTGCTGGAGCCGGTACTGATAGTGCTGATGTTGCTGCTGGAGCCGGTACTGATAGTGCTGATGTTGCTGCTGGAGCCGGTACTGATAGCGCTGATGTTGCTGCTGGAGCCGGTACTGATAGTGCTGATGTTGCTGCTGGAGCCTTGAGTCTGGGCTGCTGTCTCCTTAAACAGGCCAGACAGACCAGCGATGTCGGAGTCTGACTTCAGAGTGGACACAGAGTACAAAGCCTTCTTAATGGCCTCTTCTATGTCCATCAGTCTGGCTAACGTCTGCTCCTTCAGATTCATGATCTCCTCACTTGCTCTCTCTAGATTTCCGAACACGAGAGCCATGGAGGACATTGAGGTCTCGGTATCGTCTTTCGGCGTCTCTGATCTCTTCACTTCTGAGATCTCAGCCTTCTGTTCCACCTTGGTCTGTTGTTGTTGTTTACGTTGACTCTTGACTCTCGGGGCAACGACCCAGTCAGGTACATTCTCAAAGATGTTCCTGAGGGCCCTGACGTCCACCTGGCTGGTGTCCTTCCCCACCTCCTCCACCCAGGTCAAGATCTCCTTCAGCTCCTCCTGCTTCCTCAGGTTGTCGAAGATCTCCATTGCCATGGTCACATTACCCCTCATGATCTTATCCATGTGGACCGACAGCCTCTGGCCACGCTCGTCCTCCGTCTCTGCTTTCATATCCGCTTTCTTCTCCCTCATTGCCACTGTGTTTTCCTTCTCTTCTTCCTGGATGTCGTTATTAGAGTTGTTCTGTGGTTTACTGCATGGATAAGGCTGAGAAGAGTCACTGGCTTGCTGTCCCACAGCAGTATGTGTAACTGTGAGAGAAGTGGAGGTGTTAATCTCAGAAGTGTGTTTCTGGTTCTCGTCACTCTGGGTCATCTTAACTCGTTTAGGTTTCACAGGGGCTTTACTCTCCCCTCCAGCCCCCTTCTCCCCTCCAGCCCCCTTCCCCCCTCCAGCCCCCTTCTCCCCTCCAGCCCTCTTCTCCCCTCCAGCCCCCTTCTCCCGTCCAGCCCTCTTCTCCCCTCCAGCCCCCTTCTCCCCTCCAGCCCTCTTCTCCTCTCCTGCCCCCTTCTCCCCTCCAGCCCTCTTCTCCCCTCCAGCCCCCATCTCCCCTTCAGCCCCCTTCTCCCCTCCAGCCCTCTTCTCCTCTCCTGCCCCCTTCTCCCCTCCAGCCCTCTTCTCCTCTCCTGCCCCCTTCTTCCCTCCAAAGCTTTGAAGTGCTTCATTGACCTTCTCCTCTTGGTCCTCTGGGGCCCCCTTGGGTCCTGCTCCCTGGCTCTGCTCTGTAGTAGTCCTCTCCTGTGGTGACTTAGTGTTGCACTCCTCCACTGGTACAGAGTTAGAGCTACTCTGTCTCTGAGGGATGGCCTCAGACCCTTGACCTTCCTGGTTTAATGTCATTTCCTCATTGAGCTGGGTTGCATCACCAGTGTGTTGGTTGGCCTCGACAGCCCCTGTATCAGCGGTTCCTACTGAGCTCCCAGCTGGCCTCTCAGATACGTACCTACTCTGTTGTGCCTCTGTAACACTATCAGTCTGTTGTAAGCCTCTGCAAAGGGCATCTGCATAGGACATTGGTTTGATTGTGAATGGTCGCGGAGGTTGCTCTTCTTTTGATTGAGTTTTAGTTGATTCCTTTGATTGAGTTTTGGTTGACTCTTTTGGTTGACTTTTGGTTGACGCTTTTAGTTGACTTTCAGTTGACTCTTTCAGTTGACTACTAGTAGTACTAGAAATACTAGAAATACTACTAGTAGTTCTTATAGAAATGGTCTGGCTGTCACTGATATGTACCTCAGTCTCTGTTGACTGACTAGCTGTGCTTCCTGTCATCTGACCTGGTTTAGGAGGAACCGCTGGCTTTGGCAGAAGACCTGGTTTTGGGCCAACAGGTCTTTTCTTTTTCTTTGAGGGAGCTAGAGAGAGTGAGAGAGGAGAGAGAGAGAGAGAGACAGTCTGAGATTCGTGTTTCAAAGTGGAGTCTGTAGCTGGTGTATTTGTGGTTTGGTCTGGGCTGTTGTTTTTTGCAGTTGCTACTCTCAGATCCTTGGTGGCCACCTGTTCTCCTTCACTCAACGCTACTGAAGGGGCTGGTTGAGCTTCAGTCAGAGACCCAGTCTTTACTTCACTGTGTTGGGGAGCATACCTCACATCAGGCTTCTTCTTATGGCTTCCTTTCTGAGATTTCCCAGAGTTCCTGTATATCATGGCAGCTTTGAAGTCTCCTTGGCTGACGTTAACTCCGCTAGTCTTCTCCAGAGAATGGAGCGCTGCCTTTATATTACCTCTCACTACCTCCTCCTTCTCCTCTTCCTCCTCCTCCTCTGTTGTAGCACTCTGTAAAGACTTAATGGCAGCTTTTAAGTGTCCTCTCTGGACCACCTCAGTGCCCTCTTGGACCTCCACTCTCCAGGCTTCTGGGTTTTGTAGTTCTTCAGAAGCCGTAGCAGCACAGCTAGCCTCTTCGGTCTTGCGGCCGCAGGGTGCTGGTACCTGTTCTGAGGTGATAGAGGAGTGGGATGTGGAGGTCTTTATAACAACATCACAGCTTGTCTCTTCCTTCTGCACAGAGGTCTGCTGGACCTCTACTACAGTGTCACTGCTCTTCAAAGAGATGGCTTGTCCTTCACTCAACGCTACTGAAGGGGCTGGTTGAGCTTCAGTCAGAGACCCAGTCTTTACTTCACTGTGTTGGGGAGCATACCTCACATCAGGCTTCTTCTTATGGCTTCCTTTCTGAGATTTCCCAGAGTTGCTGTAGATCATGGCAGCCTTGAAGTCTCCTTGGCTGACATTAACGCCACTAGTCTTCTCCAGAGAATGGAGCGCTGCCTGTACATTACCTCTCGCTACCTTCCCTCCTCCTCCTGTTGCTGCTCTGTGGATGAGTGGGATGTGGAGGTCTTTATAGCAGAATCAGAGCACGTCTCTTTCTTCTCCACAGAGGTGTGCTGGACCTGGACTATTGTTTTAGAGGTCTTCTCCTTAGAGGTCTTCTCTGCCTTAGTCTCTTTCTGTTGGCCACAGCTCTGGTGGGCTAAGAAGATGTTCTTCAGTTTCTTCACATCCACTGGGACTATATCTGGATCATTCGGTTCCACCTGATCCTCTGGTTGTTGTTGTTGATGATGTGTCTTTGGCTCCGTGGAGACACCCGTCACAGTGTCAGTCTGGTTTGGGAGTTCCTTCTCCTCCTCTGGCTGGCCCTGCAGGGTTTTCAGATACTCCAGATCTCCCTTTTCAATGCAGCTCCTGAATAACTTGACATTCCCCATGACATTGACCTCAGGTTTGTAAGAGGCTGGGGCTGAGTGGTCCTGACTGGTGGCCAAGAGAGAGCTGATGGTTGACTTCACATCGCCTCTCCTTACTTCACCAGTCTCTGTTTTAATCTTGTCACCTGCAGCAATGTCTAGGACGTTCGTCTCCATCCTCTGTTCCTGCGGGGGATAGTACCTCTCCACCTCTCCTTCAGAATGGTTGTACAAGGAGTAAACGGTGACCTCAGCCCGTCCCTGACCATCCTCCTGTATAACTACTCCTTTCCTCAGAGAGCTGTCCTGGCTGAGGATGTCCTCGATGAGCTGGACAACGTTAGCTGTTCTGAACTCTTTGTCTTGGTTTGAAGCCAGACATACCTGATGGAAAGGTACTATCACCACGGTAACCTCCACGTTCCCCTTCGCATCCTCCTTCAGATAAACTACCTGAGGCTTAAGGGTTGCCCGGGGTAACAGCTGGAGTATAAAGTTCCTAACCCCGCCCTCAGCCACATTTTCCTGTTCTATCTCTGGTCTCAGACCGGGGGTCAGCCTGTACCTAGCCTTCTGACCACTTCCTGTCTCGCTAGCCTTGATGATGGATCCGTGGGAGTGGATGGCATTGAAGTGACAGAGAGTGTTCAGTATCTCGTTGATGCTCTCTGCCACCGTCTCCATCTCCTCTCTGTTCTGGTGGTTGATCAAGTCAAACAGAGTGGACTCAAACAGCTGAGCTCTGTTCCTGACATTAGCCGCTAACGCTAACACGTCCTCCTGGTCCCTTCTGTCTGGATCTAGGTTGCCTGGGAGTGAACTGGTGTTTTGGGGCTTTGGTTCCTGCAGATGTGATGGTTTTCCAGTTTTGTTTATTGCTCTGTTTTCAAGTAGAGAAGTACACTGATACTTTGGACTTCTTGGACTAGTTTCAACGTCAACATCTGCGTTTGAAGCACACTGTGACTTTCTCTCAAAGACCTGTTTGACTGTGGAGACCCCTTCATGCTGTGGCTGGACTTTGCCGACCTCAGGCTCAGCACTATTAACACCGACACCCAGAGCTTCTCCCTCAGACTGAGAACTCACATCAAGATTTTTAAAACAAATGTGGCTTTTGATCTCTCGCTGAACTGTCTTACTGCTTCTTGCCTCAAATGCTTGTTTTCTCTTCTGAACAGCTCCCCTCTCGTCCTCTGACACGAAAACCTTGTTTAGGGCCACGTCCTCCTGGCTGGCCCTCAGGGTGTCGACCTGCTGGCTCTCAAACATCCTCCTAGCAGACTGGACTTCCATCCTAACCAATTCCTCCTCACACTCAGTAAGTTCCCCATGAGCAGCATCAGTCCTCTCCACCTGGTCCGTGGTTCCTTTAACCCTCTCCTCCTGAAGGTTCTGGTTATACCATGGTTTCTCAAACAAGGCTGATGTTCTCTTCACGTCTCCCCAAACCCCAGCCCCAACTCCAGCCCCAACCCCAACCCCAACCGCAACTCCAACCCCGGCCCCCTCCGCCATGTGCATTTTAGAAGTGTGGGGATCCACAGTATTGCTCTGTACACTGTTCTCAAATATCCACCGCCTGGACAGGACCTCTCCCTCGTATCCGGTCTCGCCAGCGATCAGCTGGGTTTCTAAATGCAGCACCTCAGCCAGCTCCTGATCCACCACCCAATCCAGGCTTTCCAGGTTCCTCAGCTCCGGGTGGGTGTGCTTCAGGAGCCTCCGCAGCTCAACTTTCTGTCGCTGTTGGTACAATGCTGACAATGCCTCTTTGGAAGGAAGAGTAAGAGAGGCGATGGAGGGCTGGGTGGATGTTCTCACAGTGGGTCCTGCATCTGGGTGAGGTCTGGATGGACCAGGTTGAAGAAGACTGTCTTTCCTCTGTTGGCTATCCTCCGCCATCTTAGATGGAAAGCAAAAGGGGGATATTTTCGTCATTGTCTCCATTGAGGGAAGTACCAATCCAAAGAAAACCATGCGCAGAGAGGACAGCCATGCTTGAAGGGATTTGAGCCTTACATTGGTCAGTTTGAAAACAGCCTTCCACAAACCAAGTTGCACTCTACATTTTAGTCATTTAGCAGACGCTCTTATCCAGAGCGACTTACAGGAGCAATCAAGGCCACCGACAGATTTTTCACCTAGGGGATTCGAACCAGCAACCTTTAGGTTACTGGCCCTTAACCGCTAGGCTACCTGCCGCCCATTCTGTTAGCTGAACTTTCAAGCATTTTGTTAGCTTAACTTCAGAACAATGTGTTTTCTGAACTCCAAAACAATCAGTGCCATAAGTCACAGTCCTCAGTGAAAGCAGACATATCCATATTTTTCAATGTTTGTATTGTTATGGTTATATTGTTATCCCCTGAACAACAACAACAGCAACAACAAGAACAACATCCACAACAACACACCGTTAACTGCAAGCCAAACAAACAATCCTTGTAAAACACACCTTGCACCTTGCCATGCCAACTCTAAGAGTTTAAGAAGACAATAGGACTGCAGTTTCCTCTGCCTACCTTGGATGGTTTCCCTCCTCTCCTGGTTGGAGAGGATGGATCTTGAGCCTGAAAGGGAAAGGATCATTATAGATGGTCAATATGACAACCAAGAGAATTCTCTTCGGTTATAGTCACAGCCGTGTATATTCCCCCTCAAGCCGATACCACAACGACCCTCAAGGAACTACACTGGACTTTGTGCAAACTGGAAACCACATATCCTGAGGCCACATTTATTGTAGCTGGGGATTTTAACAAAGCAAATTTGAGGAAAACGCTACTGAAGTTCTATCAACACATTGACTGTAGTACTCGCCTAGGAAAAACACTAGATCACTGCTACTCGCCTTTTCGAGGTGCCTACAAGGCCCTCCCCTGACCTCCCTTCGGCAAATCAGATCACAACGCCATTTTGCTCCTCCCTTCCTATAGGCAGAAACTCAAACAGGAAGTACCCGCGCTAAGGTCTATTCAACGCTGGTCTGACCAATCGGAATCCATGCTTCAAGATTGTTTTGATCACGCGGACTGGGATATGTTCCAGGTTGCCTCTGAGAATAACATTGATGTATACACGGACACAGTGGCTGAGTTTATCAGGAAGTGTATAGGGGATGTTGTTCCCATGGTGACTATTAAAACCTACCCAAACCAGAAACCGTGGATAGATGGCAGCATTCGTGCAAAACTGAAAGCAAAAATGCACGAACCACAGCATTTAACCATGGCTAGGTGACTGGGAATATGGTCGAATACAAACAGTGGAGTTATTCCCTCCATAAGGCAATCAAACAGGCAAAACGTCAGTACAGAGACAAAGTGGAGTCACAATTCAACAACTCAGACACGAGACGTATGTGGCAGGATTACAAAGGGATAACCAGCCACGTCTCGGACACTGACGTCTTGCTCCTGGACGAGCTAAACACCTTCTTCGCCCGCTTTGAGGATAACACAGTGCCACCGACGTGGCCTGCTCCCAAGGACTGTGGGTAAGACATTTAAGCGTGTTAACCCTCGCAATGCTGCCGGCCCAGACAGCATCCCTAACCGTGTCCTCAGAGCATGCGCAGACCAGCTGGCTGGAGTGTTTACGGATGTATTCAATCTCTCCCTATCCCAGTCTGCTGTCCCCACTTGCTCATATCACCTCTACCTTACCTGACACCCTAGACCCACTTCAATTTGCTTACGCTCCAATAGATCCACAGACGATACAATCGCCATCACACTGCACACTGCCCTATCCCATATGGACAAGAGGAATACCTACGTCAGAATGCTGTTCATTGACTATAGCTCAGCCTTCAACACCATAGTACCCTCCAAGCTCATCATTAAGCTCGAGGCCCTGGGTCTGAACCCCGTCCTGTGCAACTGGGTTCTGGACTTCCTGACGGGCTGCCCGCAGGTGATGAAGGTAGGAAACAACATCTCTACTTCGCTGATACTCAACACAGGGGCCCCACAAGGGTGTGTGCTCAGCCCCCTCCTGTACTCCCTGTTCACCCATGACTGTGTGGCCAAGCACGCCTCCAACTCAATCATCAAGTTTGCAGATGACACAACAGTATTAGGCCTGATTACCAACAATGACGACACAGCCTACAGGGAGGAGGTGAGGGCCCTGGCGGAGTGGTGCCAGGAAAATAACCTCTCCCTCAATGTCAACAAAATGAAGGAGCTGATCGTGGACTTCAGGAAACAGCAGAGGGAGCACACCCCTTTCCACATCGACGGGACCGCAGTGGAGAAGGTGGAAAGCATCAAGTTCCTCGGCGTACACATCAATGACAATCTGAAATGGTCCACCCACACAGACAGTGTGGTGAAGAAGGCGCAACAGTGCCTCTTCAACCTTAGGACGCTGAAGAAATTCGGCTTGGCCCGTAAGAACTTCACAAACTTTTACAGACTGTACCGCCCGCAACAGCAGGGCTCTCCAGAGGATGGTGCGGTCTGGCCAACGCATCACCGGGGGCACGCTGCCTGCCCTCCAGGACAACTACAGCCCCCGATGTCACAGGAAGGCCAAAAAGATCATAAAGGACATCAACCACCCGAGCCAAGGCCTGTTCACCCCTATATCATCCAGAAGGCGAGGTCAGTACAGGTGCATCAAAGCTGGGACCGAGAGACTGAAAAACAGCTTCTATCTCAAGGCCGTCAGACTGTTAGCCATCACTTGCCGGCTACCACCCGGTTACTCTACCCTGCACCTTAGAGGCTGCTGCCCTATGTACATAGACATGGAATCACTGGCCACTTTAATAATGGAACACTAGTCACTTTAATAATGTTTACATACTGCTTTACTCATCTCATGTACATACTGTATTCTATTCTACTGTAGTTTACTCAAAGCCACTCCGACATTGCTCGTCCTAATATTTATATATTTGTTAATTCCATTCTTTTACTTTTAGATGTGTGTGTATTGTTGTGTAGTGTTACATACTACTGCACTATTGGAGCTAGGAACACCAGCATTTAGCTACACCCGCAATAACATCTGGTAAAGATAGAACAATAACATCTGGTAAAGATAGAACAATAACATCTGGTAAAGATAGAACAATAACATCTGCTAAACATGCTTTTACAGTTGTATCTCAGTTGATAGAGCTTGCAATGCCAGGGTTGTGGGTTCGTTTCCCACGGGGGGCCAGTATGAAAATATATGCACACACTAACTGTAAGTCGCTCTGGATAAGTGTGTCTGCTAAATGACTAAAATGTAAAATGTAAAAAAAAGGTTTACATACACTTAGGTTGGAGTCATTAAATCTTGTTTTTCAACCACTCCACAAATGTCTTGTTAACAAACTATAGTTTTGGCAAGTCGGTTAGGACATCTACTTTGTGCATGACACAAGTCATTTTTCCAACAATTGTTTACAGACAGATTATTTCACTTATAATTCACTGTATCACAATTCCAGTGGGTCAGAAGTTTACATACACTAAGTTGACTGTGCCTTTAAACAGCTTGGAAAATTCCAGAAAATGATGTCATGGCTTTAGAAGCTTCTGATAGGCTAATTGACATCATTTGAGTCAATTGGAGGTGTACCTGTGGATGTATTTCAAGGCCTACCTTCAAACTCAGTGCCTCTTTACTTGACATCATGGGAAAATCTAATGAAATCAGCCAAGACCTCAGAAAAACAATGGTAGACCTCCACAAGTCTGATTCATCCTTGGGAGCAATTTCCAAACGGCTGAAGGTACCACGTTCATCTGTACAAACAATAGTACGCAAGTATAAACACCATGGGACCACGCAGCCATCATACCGCTCAGGAAGGAGACGCGTTCTGTCTCCTAGTGATGAACGTACTTTGGTGCAAAAAGTGCAAATTAATCCCAGAACAACAGCAAAGGACCTTGTGAAGATGCTGGAGGAAACAGGTACAAAGGTATCTATATCCACAGTCCTATATCGACATAACCTGAAAGGCCGCTCAGCAAGGAAGAAGCCACTGCTCCAAAACTGCCATAAAAAAGCCAGACTACGGTTTGCAACTGCACATAGGGACAAAGATCGTACTTTTTGGAGAAATGTCCTCTGGTCTGATGAAACAAAAATAAAACTGTTTGGCCATAATGACCATCGTTATGTTTGGAGGAAAAAGGGGGACCTTGCAAGCCGAAGAACACCATCCAAACCGTGACGCATGGGGGTGGCAGCATCATGCTGTGGGGATACTTTGCTGCAGGAGGGACTGGTGCACTTCACAAAATTGATGGCATCATGAGGAAGGAAAATTATGTGGATATATTGAAGCAACATCTTAAGACATCAGTCAGGAAGTTAAAGCTTAGTCGCAAATGGGTCTTCCAAATGGACAATGACCCCAAGCGTACTTCCAAAGTTGTGGCAAAATGGCTTAAGGACAACAAAGTCAAGGTATTGGACTGGCCATCACAAAGCCCTGACCTCAATCCTATAGAACATTTGTGGGCAGATCTGAAAAAGTGTGTCCGAGCAAGGAGGCCTACAAACCTGACTCAGTTACACCAGCTCTGTCAGAAGGAATGGGCCAAATTGATTAATTGTTCAGCAGTCTTATGGCTTGGGGGTAGAAGTTGTTAAGGAGCCTTTTGGACCTAGACTTGGCGCTCTGGTACTGCTTGCCGTGCGGTAGCAGAGAGAACAGTCTACAACTTGAGTGACTGGAGTCTTTGACAATTTTCTGGGCCTTCCTCTGACACCGCCTAGGATATAGGTCCTGGATGGCAGGAAGCTTGGCCCCAGTGATGTACTGGGCTATACGCACTACCCTCTGTAGTGCCACAGTTGCTATACCAGGTGGTGACGCAACCGGTGAGGATGCTCTTGATGGTGCAGCTGTATAACTTATTGAGTATCTGGGGACCCATGCAAAATCTTTTCAGTCTCCTGAGGGGGAAAAGGTGTTGTCGTGCCCTCTTCACGACTGTCTTGGTGTGTTTGGACCATGATAGTTTGTTGGTGATGTGGACACCAAGGAACTCTTGACCCGCTCCACTATAGCCCCGTCGATGTGAATGGGGGCATGTTCGGCCCTCCTTTTCCTGTAGTCCATCTCCTTTGTCTTGCTCACATTGAGGGAGAGGTGTCGTCTGCAAACTTAATGATGGTGTTGGAGTCGTGCTTGGCCATGCAGTCATGGGTGAACAGGGAGTACAGGAGGGGACTGAGCACGCACCCCTGAGGGGCCCCCGTGTTGAGGATCAGTGTGGCAGATGTGTTGTTACCTACCCTTACCACCTGGGGGCGGCCCGTCAGGAAGTCCAGGGTTTGTGGTGGTACATAGATGGCTATGAAAAATATAGATGAAAACTCTCTTGCGGTCTACAGCTTTTGTGAGGTACTCTACCTCAGGCGAGCAATACTTCAAGACCTCCTTAATATTAGACATCGCGCACCAGCTGCTATTGACAAATAGACCCCTCGTCTTGCCAAATGTAGCTGTTCTGTCCTGCCGATGCACGGAAAACCCAGCCATCTGTGTCGTCGTTCAGCCACGACACGGTGAAACATAAGATATTACAGTTTTTAATGTTCCGTTGGTAGGATAGTCTCGAGCAGAGATCATCCAGTTTATTTTCCAGTGATTGCACGTTGGCCAATAGAACGGATGGTAGAGGCGGGTTATCCACTCGCCGACGAATTCTCACAAGGCCCCCTGTATTTCCATCATTTCTTCACGCAAATGAAGGGGATTTTGGGCCTGGTCTCGGAGAAGTAGATCCTTTGTGTCGGACTCGAGGTGAGTAATCGCTGTTCAGATATTCAGAAACTATTTTCGGTCATAAGAGACGGTAGCAGCAACATTATGTACAAAATAAATTGCAAACAATGTGAAAAAACACACAAAATAGCACGGTTGGTTAGGAGCCCGTAAAACGGCAGCCATCCTCTCCGGCGCCATTATACAGTGCATTGGGAAAGTATTCAGACCCCTTTACTTTTTCCACATTTTGTTACATTAGAGCCTTATGCTAAAATTGATTAAATACAATAAAATCCTCAGCAATCTACACATAATACCCCATAATGACAAAGCGAAAACAGGTTTTTAGACATTTTTGCTAATGTTTTTAAAATAAAAAACAGAAATACCTTATTTACATAAGTATTCAGACCCTTTGCTATGAGACTCGAAGTTGACCTCAGGTGCATCCTGTTTCCATTGATCATCCATTAGATGTTTCTACAACTTGATTGGAGTCCACCTGTGGTAAATTCAATTGATTGGACATGATTTGGAAAGGCACACACCTGTCTATATAAGGTCCCACAGTTGACAGTGCATGTCAGAGCAAAAACCAAGCCATGAGGTCGATGGAATTGTCCGTAGAGCTCCGAGACAGGATTGTGTCGAGGCCCAGATCTGGGGAAGGGTACCAACACATTTCTGCAGCATTGAAGGTCCCCAAGAACACAGTGACCTAGCTGATGCTCTATTTAGATGTTATTATGATCGATCTGGCCCACCATCCGGCCCACCATCTGGCCCACCATCTGGCCCACCATCCGGCCCACCATCCGGCCCGCGAAAGGGTCCAATCTGGCCTGTGGTGATTTGAGTAAAAGAAAAGTATAAACTGTATATATTTTTCTTTTTACAGATTTCTACATTCATACAGTTTCTTGACAGCTAGACAGTCAGGGAGATTGAAAATGACAAAAACAATGGATAGAGGACTATTTTTAGCTGATTTTGTCACAGAGGAAATACAAGCAATTTTCCGTGCGGCCTTCCGGACCTCGTTGAAAACCGAACGTGGCGCCTGGGGCAAGATTTGTTTGGCATCCCTCTCTTAGACTATCATAATAACTCCTAAATAGACCATAAAGAACAGACTGCATTAGCACCTGTTCTGAAACTATTGCGAACAATAACAGGCCCTCATTCCATATGTAAACTATTTGAGTAAGGGTTAGGTTTATGTATACATTGGAATCTAAAAGCTGAGTTGCAGTATACAGCACATACAAACACAGAGAAACAGGAAGTCAGGGAACAGGAAGTCAGGGAACAGGAAGTCAGGGAACAGGAAGTCAGGGAGTTAAGGAGTAGCAGTCTGTCTTCAGGAGCATTAGTGGAATGAAACCAACCGTACTGTTTGGCATTTCTAGCGCCGTCCTCTTACCAACTGAACCACACATGACCACATGATAATTGTTATAATTTCTCTGTCAGTAGTCGTTACACCGTATTCCTCTCACTGAGCTGCTCTGTAACAGCTGTCTGTTCTAAATGAGTGGGAGGGGCGGGGCTTGACTGACTGACACCGGACTCCTCTGACACACATACAGAAACAGACCATGGGCCTTGTGATTCACACAGTAGAGTCTGTTGAAGAATCAGGGCCTTGTGATTCACACAGTAGAGTCTGTTGAAGAATCAGGGCCTTGTGATTCACACAGTAGAGTCTATTGAAGAATCAGGGCCTTGTGATTCACACAGAGTCTATAGAAGAATCAGGGCCTTGTGATTCACACAGTAGAGTCTATAGAAGAATCAGGGCCTTGTGATTCACACAGTAGAGTCTATAGAAGAATCAGGGCCTTGTGATTCACACAGTAGAGTCTATAGAAGAATCAGGGCCTTGTGATTCACACAGTAGAGTCTATAGAAGAATCAGGGCCTTGTGATTCACACAGTAGAGTCTATTGAAGAATCAGGGCCTTGTGATTCACACAGTAGAGTCTATAGAAGAATCAGGGCCTTGTGATTCACACAGTAGAGTCTATTGAATAATCTCACCTCACTTCAGCCACAGATATATTGGCTTATAAAACCCAAAGACAACACACATTAGCAGCTGTATTGTCTTGAAGTCTGTTAAGGCACGTCTCATTAGCATAGAGACCAATAGGAAAATAGAGGGAAAGGGGGAGAGAGAGGCCTCTATCAGGAAAATGTATTTCTAGGAAGAATGGATTGGAAGTGTTTATCCGTAGTTCACCACTGAACACCAAACCTAGCTAACCAAGCAGCCCACTCAGACTAAATGTCTTTCTGTAATGTAATTAGACATTACCTTATAACTGTCCTTATAACTGTCCGTGTAGAAACCATATCCAAAGAACAAACACACCCACATGCACACAAACACACAAACCTGTACACGCTCAATTCCATCTTCACCAAAAATGAATTCACATGATTTTCCTTCAAGTTAAACACTCCATGTACTCACAGGGGTAAACTGTTCTCAATCCCTTGTTCCTGACTGTCCTCTGTCCTCTTGACTCGAAAGCTGAAGATATGAATGTAACTCCTGCTTCTCCCTCTGTCTCTCTGTCTCTCTGTAGGACTGATATCTGAGAGGTTAGCTTTAAATGGTTACTCTCTCTCTCTGTCCTCTCTCTCTCTCTCTTCTCTCTCTCTCTCTCTCTCTCTCTCTCTCTCTCTAGCTCTCTCTCTTGTCTCTGTTCTCGGTTCTGTCTCTGGTCTCTGTCTCTGTCTCTCTCTCTCTCTCTGCCTCTCTCTCTCTCTCTCTCTCTCTCTCTCTCTCTCTCTCTCTCTTCTCTCTCTCGCTCTCCCTCTCTTTTCTCTCTCGCTCTCTCTCACTATATTTATATATTATATCTTTCTCTCTGTCACGGTGTGTTTCTGCCTGCTCCAGTGACAGCTGAGCCTGACATCCCAACACTTCAACCCTGGCAGGAGGATCTGGTTCCAGGGTCTATTTCTGTCTCTCAGGGTGGCCTAGTTTTCTCACTACCCTTCCTACTCTCCTCTCCGCAAGAAAACGAACAGAGCACAAGCCGAAAGGAAGAGAAAGAAAAGAGTAAGAAAAGAAGGAAGAGAAGAGAAGAGAGGAAAGAGGAGGAAAAAGAAGAAGAACACTTCTCCCTCTACACGCCCCCCTCCTTCCTCCCCTCTCTTCCCCCTCCTCCCTCCCCCTCCCCTCTCCTATCCTCTCATCCCCCTCCTCCACTGACCTACAGTACTATCCCCACACACTCTAGCCTGAGTCAATCACTGGCTGGCCCTGTCCTGCCCTGTCCCCTCTCCTCTCCTCGCCACCCCTCCCATTACCAGTCAGGGTTTTATTTTGGTCTCATGGCCTAGCTTGGGATCACCCCCTCTGTGATGTCAGCAGTGTTTACTAGACAGTGGGCCGCTGGCCGTGGTTCATAGGAACACTGTGACCCAAGAGTTTCCAGACATGTTTTCAGTGCTGCAGTAGCCAACTACTGATCTGGAGAATATGATCAACTGCCTCATCACCTACCGACTTGATTACTGCAATGTCCTCCATGGTGGTCTTCCCCTCAAAGACTTGATTACTGCAATGTCCTCCATGGTGGTCTCCCCTCAAAGACTTGCCCACTGCCTTTAAGTCTGAGCTCAAGAATCACTTCTTCAAACTGTCTTTCTCTTAATGTGATCGGTGTTGTGTTGTCTGTTTCTGGTCTTACACCTTTAGTTTCCAATTCTATTGTTCTGTCCTTGTTAACTCTTATTATTTCATTATTATGATATATTACTTCCTGCTATCTTTTCATTTCTCGCCTAATGTTTTTCAGCCCTTTTATCAAAGCTTCTTCTTCTTCTTCTTCTTCTTCTTCTTCTTCTTCTTCTTCTTCTTCTTCTTCTTCTTCTTCTTCTTCTTCTTCTTCTTCTTCTTCTTCTTCTTCTTCTTCTTCTTCTTCTTCTTCTTCTTCTTCTTCTTCTTAGATACAGTAAAGGTTGACTGTTGTAGGTGTATGGATAACCTTAGTACGGTATATCATCTTGTACATTTTTACTAACTGACTTGTTGGAAAGGTGGCATCCTATGACGGTGCCATGTTGAAAGTCACTGAGCTCTTCAGTAAGGCCATTCTACTGCCAATGTTTGTCTATGGAGATTGCATGGCCGTGTGCTTGATTCAGCAACAGGTGTGGCTGAAATAGCCGAATTCACTTGAAGCGGTGTCCACATACTTTTGTATATATACTATTATGTGTCTCTAATGTGGTCATACATTTGGCAGGAGGTTAGAAAGTGCAGCTCGGTTTCCACCTCATTTTGTGTGCATAGCCTGTCTTCTCTCGAGAGCCAGGTCTGCCTACGGCGGCCTCTCAAAATAGCAAGACTATGATCACTGAGTCTGTACATAGTCATTGATTTTCTTAATTTGGGGTCAGTCACAGTGGTCAGCCACTGTGTACTCTCGGTTTAGGGCCAGATACCGTTCCAATTTGGTCCGTTCTTTGGTCGATTCTTTCCAGTGTGTCAAATAGTTATCTTTTTGCTTTCTCGTAATTTGGTTGGGTATAATTGTGTTTCTGTCCTGGGGCTCTGTGGGGTCTGTTTGTGAACAGAGCCCCAGAACCAGCTGGCTGAGGGGACTCTTCTCCAGGTTCATCCCTGTCGGAGAGGGCTTTTTGGTGGAATGTGTGGGCATCGCTTCCTTTTAGGTGGTTGTAGAATTTAACAGCTCTTTTCTGGATTTTGATAACTAGCAGGTATAGTCCTAATTCTGCTCTGCATGCAGTGTTTGGGGTTTTGCGTTGTACACTAAATATATTTTTGCAGAATTCTGCATGCAGTCTCAATTGGGTGTTTGTCCCATTTTGTGAATTATTGGTTGGTGAGCAGACCCCAGACCTCACAACCATAGAGGGCAATGAGTTCGATAACTGATTCAAATATTTTTAGCCAGATCCTAACTGGGATGTTGAGTTTTATGTTCCTTTCTCTTTCTCTCTCTCTGCATGCTGGGAGTGTTGGTGCATGCTGGGAGTGTTGGTGCATGCTGGAGTGTTGATGCATGCTGGAGTGTTGGTGCATGCTGGGAGTGTTGGTGCATGCTGGGAGTGTTGGTGCATGCTGGGAGTGTTGGTGCATGCGTGTTGGTGCATGCTGGGAGTGTTAGTGCATGCTGGGAAACTGTGTTTTCTTTATTTTTTCCTTTTTCTATGCATGATTAAGTTTTTTTTTTTTTTCAGTGGTAGAATTTATATTGTATTTCTTGTTGGAATTTCCCTGGTTTTGGTGGGGATGGCGATCCATATTAATTTTTTATTTTTATTTAACCTTTATTTAACTAGGTAAGTCAGTTAAGAACAAATTCTTATTTACAATGACGGCCTACACCGGCCAAACCCGGGCCAATTGTGCGCCGCCCTATGGGACTCCCAATCACGGCCTGTTGTGATACAGCCTGGAATCGAACCAGGGGGTCTGTAGTGACGCCTCAAGCACTGAGATGCAGTGCCTTAGACCGCTTCGCCACTCGGGAGCCCACATGGGGACGCCATCCCTGTCACTACTGCACGGCTTCAGGTGTGTTACTGAAGCTACTGTCACTGTGGAGGAGTTTCTGGTCGCCATAGGAGAGAAGGTAGGCTATGAAAATGTAGCTTATGCATCGCAGATGGATAAAGCAGTGGTGGTCTTTCTTAAAGAAGAGCATCTTGTCGATCGGATGGTTGAGCTTTTTTCTCCTTCAACAAGGGTTACGATTTTGAATGTACCGCCGTTTCTTCCCAATGAGCTATTGGAGCACGAGTTATTGCGGTTTGGGAAGTTTGCAAGTTCAATTAAAATTGTCCCGTTGGGTTGCAAACACCCGACTCTGAAACCGGTTATGTCGTTTCAGTGACAGATGTTTATGTTTTTGGACTCACTGGAGTAGACTTTGGAGTTATCGTTTAAAGTCAAGTATGACAACAGACTGTATATGTCTTATGCTAGTACGGGTGGTCAATGGTGTTTTGAGTGTGGGGATGTTGGCCATAAGCGACATGCTTGCCTGAAAAGGGAGCAGGCAGAGGGAGGGGCGCAGGTGGTCCTCGTAACGCCTGGGCCCACTGATGTAGGGAGAGGTGGGCCGACAGCGGTAGAGCAGCCACAAGCACCTGTTGCTGAGGAACAAGTTGTTTGTGTTGAGGGTCCTGAGTTGCAGCTTGACCCAGAGGGGATCATAGCGTCTGATGTACAGCAGGAAAATATTGTTGTAGCAGGTAAGAATGGATCTGGGGAGCCATTTCCCCAGACTGGTGAGGAGATGCCCAGTACGAGTGATGGGGTACAGGAGGGGGTTTAGGTGGAGCTAGTCTCCCAGGTAGTGGAGGAGATGTCCATTACGAGTAATGGGGTACAGGAGGGGGTTCAGGTGGGGCCAGTCTCCCAGGCAGTGGAGGAGATGCCCGGTACGAGTGATGGGGTGCAAGTGGGGCGTGTTGAGAGGGATGTGGCAGAGGAGAGTCAGGGGTCTGTGGCCTCAGTTGAGGAGGATCAGGATATGGACATTTCCCTGTTGATATGATAGCAGCTGGTGATGACTCAATTTACAATCTAGATTAGGTAAACGTGTTCCTGGACCAGACTTCAATTGGCAGATTTTTTTGATGTTGATAAGATTGTGAGGTCAGCTGTGGTGTTACAGAAGACGGTGGGGTTAGACCAGTTGAGTGTGAAGAAGCGTTTCCACTTCAGGAAATTTGTTACTGCTGTTATGGCAGCAAAAGGTAGTGGGAAAAATGGTAAGGTTAAGAGAAAATTAAAACAAGGATGATTATCATATCATTATTTTTCTCTTTGTCTGGTTTCTTTGTGGTTTCTTCTGTTTTTCCTTTCTCTTTTCTACAGTGAGAGAAAAAAGTATTTGATCCACTGCTAATTTTGTACGTTTGCCCAATGACAAAGAAATGATCAGCCTATAATTTTAATGGTAGGTTTATTTGAACAGTGAGAGACAGAATAACAACTAAAAAATCCAGAAAAACACATGTCAAAAATGTTATAAATTGATTTGCGTTTTAATGAGGGAAATAAGTATTTGACCCCCTCTCAAGCAGAAAGATTTCTGGCTCCCAGGTGTCTTTTATACAGGTAACGAGCTGAGATTAGGAGCACACTCTTAAAGGGAGTGCTCCTAATCTCAGTTTGTTACCTGTATAAAAGACACCTGTCCATAGAAGCAATCAATCAATCAGATTCCAAACTCTCCACCATGGCCAAGACCAAAGAGCCTCCAAGGATGTCAGGGACAAGATTGTAGACCTACACAAGGCTGGAATGGGCTACAAGACCATCGCCAAGCAGCTTGGTGAGAAGGTGACAACAGTTGGTGCAATTATTCGCAAATGGAAGAAACACAAAAGACTTGTCAATCTCCCTCGGCCTCCATGCAAGATCTTACCTCGTGGAGTTGCAATGATCATGAGAACGGTGAGGAATCAGCCCAGAACTACATGGGAGGATCTTGTCAATGATCTCAAGGCAGCTGGGACCATAGTCACCCAGAAAACAATTGGTAACACATTACGCTGTGAAGGACTGAAATCCTGCAGCGCCCGCAAGGTCCCCCTGCTCAAGAAAGCACATATACAGGCCTGTATGAAGTTTGCCAATGCACATCTGAATGATTCAGAGGAGAACTGGGTGAAAGTGTTGTGGTCAGATGAGACCAAAATCGAGCTTTTGGCATCAACTCAACTCGCCGTATTTGGAGGAGGAGGAATGCTGCCTATGACCCCAAGAACACCATCCCCACCGTCAAACATGGAGGTGGAAACATTATGCTTTGGGGGTTTTTTTCTGCTAAAGGGACAGGACAACTTCACCGCATCAAAGGGACGATGGACGGGGCCATGTACCGTCAAATCTTGGGTGAGAACCTCCTTCCCTCAGCCAGGGCATTGAAAATGGGTCGTGGATGGGTATTCCAGCATGACAATCACCCAAAACACACAGCCAAGGCAACAAAGGAGTGGTTCAAGAAGAAGCACATTAAGGTCCTGGAGTGGCCTAGCCAGTCTCCAGACCTTAATCCTATAGAAAATCTGTGGAGGGAGCTGAAGGTTCGAGTTGCCAAACGTCAGCCTCGAAACCTTAATGTCTTGGCGTTTTTCTGGATTTTTTTGTTGTTATTCTGTCTCTCACTGTTCAAATAAACTTACCATTAAAATTATAGACTGATCATGTCTTTGTCCGTGGGCAAACGTACAAAATCAGCAGGGGATCAAATCCTTTTTTCCCTCACTGTATATGGAGGTACTAAGGGTAGGTTGGGTTAGTGTTAGGGTTAGGGTTAGTGTTAGGGTTAGGGCCAGGGTTAGGATTAGGGTTAGGGTTAGGGGTAGGGTTAGGGTTAGGGGTAGGGTTAGTGTTAGGGTTAGTGTTAGGGTTAGTATTAGGGTTAGTGTTAGGGTTAGGGTCAGTGTTAGGGTTAGTGGGGGAAGGGACAGGAATAAGAGGGTATTAGAAGTAATAAAACAGAAAAGGCTTAATGTCGTTTTTTATCTGCAGGAGAAACATAGTGATGAGGCTAATGAGGTTGATTTGGGTGCGAGGGGCAGCATATACTCAGTCATGGTACTAATTTCAGTGCTGGGGTGGCAATTTTGTTTTCCTCAGGGGTGACTGTGGTATCTACAACAGAGATTGTCAGGTTTTATTGGTCAAGGCAGATGTTATGTTATTATTATTAATTTTTTAATGTTTATGCTCCTAATGAGGGTACAGAGCGTATTGTTGTATTTGATCAAATAAAGGAAACCTTAATACAGTGTGACCAAGAGGGGTGTATGGTTTTAGGGGGGGACTGGAACAGTACAGTGGATTTTACTGTTGATCGCACCGCTGAAGAACCTCACCTGCGGTCAGCAATTTGTCTGTCTGGTCTATTAGCTGAGTTTGAGCTTTCTGATGTGTGGAGAGTAAGGAATGCAAAAGTTAGGCAGTACACATGGCTAAAAGTTAATGAAGGTCATGTCAGTGCAGCAAGGTTAGACAGGTTGTATGTATCTGAGCAATACTGTGGGAGGGTTGGAAGGTGTGACATCACTCCTGTGGGTTTCTCTGATCACCATGTTGTTACTGTTGATATTCACTTGTCCACGAAGGTCATCGCCTTATTGGTATTTTAATGTTAAGTTACTACATGACTCCATGTGTTGTGAAAAGTTGTAGTTGTTTTGTGGAAAAAAATTAAGGGTTATTACAGTTTTTTCCAATTGCTAACACACTAAAATGACATGCACAGACACACAGAGAGCAAAACCTCTTCTCAAGTCTCCAAAAGTCTAAACACATTTTCTGCTTTACACACATTTTGCAATTCAAAATGGCACTTTTTAAATGCACTGCATATGGTTCTCTGCATAAGACACAACAATCTGACATAAAGTCACATGTTTGCCATTTCAAAACACTGCCATTCAAAATGACACTACATGAGCTAATTGGCCAATACATGTGCCACCTGGCCAAACACCTCAATGGTTAATTGTTACCACTTCAATCAGGAAGTAAGCACTATGAAAAGACCACAGGTGAGCACCTTTTGTTTTACAACAGCAATGGAAGACGTTGCAGAGAGAGGAAGAGGAAGAGGAAGAGGGAGGGTGAGAATGAGAGTGGGAGGAAGAGTGAGAGGTAGGGGTAGAGCTGGTAGAGGAGTTCATGGCCAAAGAAGACGACAACTTTCAAATGAAATCAGAGCAACCTTAGTTGGTCATGTCATCAACCATGGGCTGACAATGCGAGAGGCTGGACAGAGAGTGCAGCCCAACTTGAGCCGTTTTACTGTCGCCTGTGTCATCCGGACATTTAGACTGGAGTACAGGTATGTAACCAACATTTCTTTCACACTATGTAGTACACCCCATGTCATAGTGTATCAGTTGGGTGACACCTGTTTACTTCATGAATGGCTGATGTCATACACTAACTGCACAGGTTTCCTGTACAATTTACTCTACTGTGGGGGAAATATCTTTAGGCTGCATTGTCCAAGCCCTATATTATAGTTTTTTAGTTTTTCTAAAGGACTGAGAGACGCAACCATGGTGGAGGAAGGGGCCAAATGTTCACCGGGGTACAGGAAGCTGCCAATGTAAACTTGGTTTTGGAAAATAATGAAATCAGATGACGAGAAATTCAAAGCCACATCATCCAAGACAACACCATATTCAACAACATTCAACGAGTCAGTCTGTCTACATCGGCTCGCATTCTCAAGCGAAACCAAATCAGAATGAAACAACTTTATAAGGTGCCGTTTGAGAGAAACTCTCAATGAAACAAAGAGGTCAGACGAGCATATGTGGATGTAAGTACAATATTGACTGCAGTACACTACACGCAACATTGTTTCCCAGTGTACTGGATAACACCATATTGACTGCTTTTGTTCTTTGTTTTCAGGGAGTACTGGAAATGGATGCTCATGCAATCCCACATGAGTTCATCTTTATAGATGAGGCTGGGTTCAACCTAGCAAAGACCAGAAGAAGGGGGAGAAACGTCATTGGCCACAGAGCCATTATTTACATTTAAATTTTAGTCATTTAGCAGACACTCTTATCAAAAGCGACTTACAGTTAGTGAGTGCATACATTATTTTTTAAATTTTTCATACTGGCCCCCCGTGGGAATCGAACCCACAACCTTGGCGTTGCAAACGCCATGCTCTACCAACTGAGCTACATCCCTGCCGGCCATTCCCTCCCCTACCCTGGACCAATTGTGCGCCGCCCCATGGGTCTCCCGGTTGCAGCCGGCTACGACAGAGCCGGCCGCGCCACTCGGGAGTCTGGGGTGGCTCCTGGCCAACGTGGTGGGAACATCACAATGTGCGCTGCCATCTCCAATACGCATGGTGTCCTCCACCATCATGCCAACCTTGGACCATACAACACAGCCCATATTCTCACATTTCTGGACAGACTCCACAACATACTCATACCACCAGAGCGTATGAATGATGCAGACCATCAGAGAACCCGGTACGTTGTAGTATGGGACAACGTGAGCTTTCATCGTGCAGCCCCAGTCCAAAACTGGTCTGCTGACCCCCCACCATTTCTCGTGCAATACCTCCCACCATACTCACCATTTCTGAACCCCATAGAAGAGTTCTTTTCGGCATGGCGGTGGAAGGTATACGACCGGCAGCCCTTTGTGCGCATGCCTCTTGTGCAGGCTATGGAAGAGCCATGTGATGAGATTGATGTGGGTACGATTCAGGGATGGATAAGGCACTCAAGGCGCTTCTACCCTCGATGTCTGGCAAGGGAAGATATTGCCTGTGATGTGGACGAGGCGTTGTGGCCAGACCCAGCTGGGATGTGGACGAGGCAGGCGTTGTGGCCAGACCCAGCTGGGATGTGGACAAGGCAGGCGTTGTGGCCAGACCCAGCTGTGGTGTGGACGAGGCAGGCGTTGTGGCCAGACCCAGCTGTGGTGTGGACGAGGCAGGCGTTGTGGCCAGACCCAGCTGTGATGTGGATGAGGCAGGCGTTGTGGCCAGACCCAGCTGGGATGTGGACGAGGCAGGCGTTGTGGCCAGACCCAGCTGTGATGTGGACGAGGCGTTGTGGCCAGACCCAGCTGTGATGTGGACGAGGCGTTGTGGCCAGACCCAGCTGTGATGTGGACGAGGCGTTGTGGCCAGACCCAGCTGTGATGTGGACGAGGCAGGCGTTGTGGCCAGACCCAGCTGGGATGTGGACGAGGCGTTGTGGCCAGACCCAGCTGTGATGTGGACGAGGCAGGCGTTGTGGCCAGACCCAGCTGTGATGTGGACGAGGCGTTGTGGCCAGACCCAGCTGTGATGTGGACGAGGCAGGCGTTGTGGCCAGACCCAGATGTGATGTGGACGAGGCGTTGTGGCCAGACCCAGCTGGGATGTGGACGAGGCAGGCGTTGTGGCCAGACCCAGCTGTGATGTGGACGAGGCGTTGTGGTCAGACCCAGCTGTGGTGTGGACGAGGCAGGCGTTGTGGTCAGACCCAGCTGTGGTGTGGACAAGGCAGGCGTTGTGGTCAGACCCAGCTGTGGTGTGGACGAGGCAGGCGTTGTGGTCAGACCCAGCTGTGATGTGGACGAGGCAGGCGTTGTGGCCAGACACAGCTGTGATTGTGGACGAGGCAGGCGTTGTGGCCAGACCCGCATGTGATGTGACGAGGCAGGCGTTGTGGCCAGACCCAGCTGTGATGTGGAGCAGGCTTTGTGGCCAGACCCAGCTGTGGTGTGGACGAGGCAGGACGTTGTGGTCAGACCCAGCTAGTGATGTGGCGAGGCAGGCGTTGTGTGCCAGACCAAGCTGTGATGTGGACGAGGCAGGCGTTGTGGCCAGACCAGCTGTGATGTGGACGAGGCAGGCGTTTGGCAGACCCAGCTGTGATGTGGACGAGGCGTTTGTGGCCAGACCAGCTGTGATGTGGACGAGGCAGGCGTTGTGGCCAGACCCGTGTGATGTGGACGAGGCAGGCGTTGTGGCCAACCCAGTGTTGATGTGGATGAGGCAGGCGTTGTGGCCAGACCCAGCTGTGATGTGGACGAGGCGATTGTGGCCAGACCCAGCTGTGATGTGGAGAGGCAGGCGTGTTGGCCAGACCAGTGTGATGTGGAACGAGGCGTTGTGGCCAAACCCAGCTGTTATGTGGACGAGGCGTTGTGGCAGACCCAGCTTTGATGTGGACGAGGCAGGCGTTGTGGCCAGACCCAGCTGTGATGGGAGGGGCAGGCGTTGTGGCCAGACCCAGCTGTGTGTGGACGAGGCAGGCGTTGTGGCCAGACCAGCTGTGATGTGGACGAGGCGTTGTGGCAGACCCAGCTGTGATGTGGACGAGGCAGGGCGTTGTGGCCAGACCCAAGCTGTGAGTGGAGAGGCAGGCGTTGTGGCCAGACCCAGCTGTGATGTGGAGAGGCGTTGTGGCCAGACCCAGCGTGATGGGAGAGGCAGGCGTTTGTGGCCAGAGCCAGCTGTGATGTGACGAGGCAGGCGTTTGTGGCCAGACCAGCTGTGATGTGGACGAGGCGTTGTGGCCAGACCCAGCTGGGATTTGGACGAGGCAGGCGTTGTGGCCAGACCAGCTGTGATGTGGACGAGGCAGGCGTTTGTGGCCAGACCCAGCTGTGATGTGGACGAGGCAGGCGTTGTGGCCAGACCCAGCTGTGATGTGGACGAGGCCAGGCGTTGTGGCCCAGACCCAGCTGTGATGTGGACGAGGCATTGTGGCCCAGACCCAGCTGTGATGTGGACGAGGCGTTGTGGCCAGAACCCAGCTGGGATGTGGACGAGGCAGGCGTTGTGGCCAGACCCAGCTGTTATGTGGACGAGGCGTTTGTGGCCAGACCCAGCTGTGATGTGGACGAGGCAGGCGTTGTGGCCAGACCCAGCTGTGGTGTGGACGAGGCGTTGTGGCCAGACCCAGCTGTGATTGGGACGAGGCAGGCGTTGTGGCCAGGACCCAGCTTTGATGTGGACGAGGCAAGGCGTTTGTGGCCAGACCCAGCTGTGATGTGGACGAGGCAGGCGTTGTGGCCAGAACCCAGCTGTGATGTGGACGAGGCAGGCGTTGTGGCCAGACCCAGCTGTGATGTGGACGAGGCAGGCGTTGTGGCCAGACCCAGCTGGGATGTGGACGAGGCAGGCGTTGTGGCCAGACCCAGCTGGGATGTGGACGAGGCAGGCTTTGTGGCCAGACCCAGCTGGGATGTGGACGAGGCAGGCGTTGTGTCCAGACCCAGCTGTGCGGCAAGATGCTGCCTAATTATTTTTCTTGCCTCTTTTTTTTTTCTATATATTTTGTTCTGCACATTTTTTCTGCAATTTTCTTTTTCAGTTTACTGTTTTTTGTGAGCATATTTTTGTTCAGTCCAATGTAAATATATATGCTGTGCATATGTTGCACTGACTTGTTTGGTGAAAAAATAAAAACATAAATGTTTCAACAGCATGTTTGTGTATCTGCAACAATATGAAGAATTTTCTACAATTTGAACTATTTTAGTATTATGGCAAAGCGTACTAAAGATGACAGTGCTTTTCATTATGCCCAACAGACTGTAGTTGGTTAGACACAAATCTGGTAATATGAATGAAGTGTGTGCCATTTCGTGCAAACGTTTGATTTTGATAATGGTATATGTAGTTTTGGTTGCAGTGCTTCATCTTGCAGGATATATGAGGTATTTTGCAGTTTGGGTGTGTGGTTTTGTGAATTGTGTTAAGTATTTTGATAAAACCAGCCTAGTTTGCAAAATAGTTTTTTAGCAATTGGGAAAAACTGTAAATGGAAATTTGAGTCCTTGAGACAATGTTGAGAGGTTGGGAAGGTTGGGGAGGTTGGGGAGGTTGGGGGGGTTGGGGAGGTTGGGGGGGTTGGGAGGTTGGGGAGGTTGGGGGGGTGGGGGGGGTTGGGGGGGTTGGGGAGGTTGGGGGGGGTGGGGGGGTTGGGGAGGTTGGGAGGTTGGGGGGGTTGGGGAGGTTGGGGAGGTTGGGGAGGCCCAAATACGCGTGTTTTGTCAACAGTATACTGCTCTGTCTAGTACTGAAGTTAAAGAGACTATCAGGGCCCTTGAACAGGACATCAAATCTATTGAATTGAAGTTGCTCACTCAGAATGACCCCGGACTAGTCATGAACTTACAGGACAAGAGACATGAACTGAGGTTGTTTTTACATGAAAGAGTGAAGGGTGCCTTGATTAGGTCTCCCTTCGCTACCCTCAAGGATATGGATGCTCCTAGCACTTTTTTTGTTTACCTGGGGCAGTCGACATGGCAACGCAAACAGATGGTCTGCCTTCGTCTCCCTGATGGGAAGGTGACCACGGATGACGGTGAGATGCGCCAACCTGCCGTGGATTTCTACTCTGCCCTCTATAAGGTGGAGGATTGTGGTCCTCTGTGTGCTGAACAGTTGTTACATGGACTTCCTTAATTGGGCCCTGAGCAGAGAGCTGCTTTGGACTCTGACATTACTCTGCAGGAGCTGTCCACTGCAGTTATGCAGCTCTCATCAGGCCAAACCCCTGGCGTCGATATTTCACCATCTGATTTATAGAAGCACTTTTGGGGGTCTAATGAAGGGGATTTATATTATGTGGTGTGTGAATCTTTTCATGAGGGTTCTCTTCCTGTATCCTGTCAATGTGCTGTGCTTTCATTGTTGCCAAAAAAAGGGGGGATTTCGCTCTTTTAAAAAGCTGGCGACCTGTTGCATTGCTGTGTACAGAAAATACAATTATACAGTGCCTTCGGAAAGTATTCAGATCCCTTGACTTTTTCCACATTTTGTTAGGTTACAGCCTTATTCTAAAATTGATCAAATAGTTTTTTCCCCTCATCAAATCTACACACAATACCCCATAATGACAAAGCAAAAACAGGCCACTCAAGGACATTCAGAGACTTGTCCCGAATCCACTCCTGCATTGTCTTGGCTGTGTGCTTATGGTCGTTGTCCTGATGGAAGGTGAACCTTCGCCCCAGTCTGAGGTCCTGAGCGCTCTGGAGCAGGTTTTCATCAAGGATCTCTCTGCCTTTGCTCCGTTCAACTTTCCTTCGATCCTGACTAGTCTCCCAGTCCCTGCAACTGAAAAACATCCCCACAGCATGATGCTGCCACCACCATGCTTCACTGTAGGGATGGTTCCAGGTTTGCTCCAGACGTGACGCTTGGCATTTAGGCCAAAGAGTTCAATCTTGGTTTCTCATGGTCTGAGAGTCTTTAGGTGCCTTTTGGCAAACTCCAAGCAGGCTGTCATGTGCCTTTTACTGAAGTGGACTCCAATCAAGTTCTAGAAACAACAATAAAAAAATAAAAAATAAAAAAACTGTTTTCTCTTTGTCATTCTGGGGTATTATGTGTAGATTGATGAGGATATTATTTTTAATCCATTTTAGAATAACAACATTTGGATGGGTCTGAATACTTTACGAAGGCACTGTATTTAAGTGTCTCTCAAACAGGTTGAAATAATATCTGGGACTGTTGGTCCACAAGGACCAGTCTTACAGTTTACCTGACCGCTCAATTGTTGATAACTTGTTTCTAATATGAGATGTTTTAGACATTTGTAAACTGTCTGATATGAATGTGGGTTTGCTTGCTTTGGATCAGGAGAAGTCTTTTGACCGTGTGGACCACCAGTACTTGTTCAAAACAATGAAAGCCTTTGGGTTTGGGGATGTTTTTTTGTCTTGGATGAGTTTACTGTATGCTGGGACCTCATGTATGGTGAAGGTGGGGGTGGTTTGAGCTGTATGGTGAAGGTGGGGGTGGTTTGAGCTGTATGGTGAAGGTGGGGGTGGTTTGAGCTGTATGGTGAAGGTGGGGGTGGTTTGAGCTGTATGGTGAAGGTGGGGGTGGTTTGAGCTGTATGGTGAAGGTGGGGGGGGTTTGAGCTGTATGGTGAAGGTGGGGGTGGTTTGAGCTGTATGGTGAAGGTGGGGGTGGTTTGAGCTGTATGGTGAAGGTGGGGGTGGTTTGAGCTGTATGGTGAAGGTGGGGGTGGTTTGAGCTGTATGGTGAAGGTGGGGGTGGTTTGAGCTGTATGGTGAAGGTGGGGGGTGGGGTGGTTGAGCTGTATGGTGAAGGTGGGGGGTGGTTGAGCGTATGGGGGGGTGGTTTGAGCTGTATGGGTGAAGGTGGGGGGGGGTTTGAGCTGTATGGTGAAGGTGGGGGGTGGTTTGAGCTGTATGGTGAAGGTGGGGGGTGGGGGTGGTTTGAGCTGTATGGTGAGGTGGGGGTGGTTTGAGCTGTATGGTGAAGGTGGGGGGTGGTTTGAGCTGTATGTGTGAAGGTGGGGGGTGGTTTGAGCTGTATGGTGAAGGTGGGGGGTGGTTTGGAGCTGTATGGTTGAAGGTGGGGGGTGGTTTGAGCTGTATGGTGAAGGTGGGGGTGGGGTGTTGAGCTGTATGGTGAAGGTGGGGGGTGGGGTGGTTTGAGCTGTATGGTGAAGGTGGGGGTGGTTGAGCTGTATGGTGAAGGTGGGGGTGGTTTGAGCTGTATGGTGAAGGTGGGGGGTGTTTGAGCTGTATGGTGAAGGTGGGGGTGGTTTGAGCTGTATGGTGGGGTGGGTGTTTGAGCTGTATGGTGAAGTGGGGGTGGTTTGAGCTGTATGGTGAAGGTGGGGGTGGTTTGAGCTGTATGGTGAAGGTGGGGGTGGTTTGAGCTGTATGGTGAAGGTGGGGGGGTGGTTTGAGCTGTATGGTGAAGGTGGGGGTGGTTTGAGCTGTATGGTGAAGGTGGGGGTGGTTTGAGCTGTATGGTGAAGGTGGGGGTGGTTTGAGCTGTATGGTGAAGGTGGGGGGTGGTTTGAGCTGTATGGTGAAGGTGGGGGTGGTTTGAGCTGTATGGTGAAGGTGGGGGTGGTTTGAGCTGTATGGTGAAGGTGGGGGTGGTTTGAGTTGCCCCATCCTGCCCCATAGGTGTATTAGGCAGGGATGCCCAATTCCAGGACAGTTATATTGTCTGGCAATTGAACCAATGCTTTGTTTTTTAAGAGCGAGGCTTTCTGGTTTCTCTGTGCCAGGGGTTATGAAGGGTCCCACGATAGCACTGTCTGCGTATGCAGATGACGTGACCGTTTTCATTACAGGGGGTGAGGATGTTAAGGTTCTCTCAAATGCTTTAAAGGTGTATGAGGGGGCCTCCTCAGCTAGAGTTAATTGGGAAAAGAGTGAATCGCTGTGGGCAGGTCAGCTTCAGACAGGGTCCGCTCCACGGTTACCAGGGGGGATTCAGTGGGGCAGAGATGGGATGAAGACTTTTTTTTTATTTTCTAGGCTCCGATGTCTTTCAGAAAAAGAACTGGGAGGGTGTAGTGGAGAAGGTGTAGTGGAGAAGGTGTGTGGAGAAGGTGTATGGAGAAGGTGTAGTGGAGAAGGTGGTGCCAGAGTGTCTAGGTGGAAATGGGTGCTACCCCAGCTGTCTTATAGGGGAAGGGTGCTGGTAGCCAATAACCTAGCTGCCTCTACCCTGTGCTAGGGGAAGGGTGCTGGTAGCCAATAACCTAGCTGCCTCTACCCTGTGGCACAGACTAATGATTTTACAGCCACCGGGGGGATCTGATACAAGAGCTTCAGAGGACCCTTGTGAATTTCTTCTGGTCTGGTCAACATTGGATTAAAGCTGCAGCCCTGTACCTGCCACTGCACGAGGGTGGGCAAGGCCTGGTGGACATTTCTTCTAGGATCATGGCTTTCCGGCTTCAAGCAGCCCAGAGACTGTTGAACAGTGACCGTTCAAGCTGGGTCGATACAGCCTACATTTCACATTTACATTTTAGTCATTTAGCAGACGCTCCTATCCAGAGCGACTTCCAGTTAGTGAGTGCATACATTATCATACTGATGAGGAGAGAAGGCTGTTTAGGCTTAGACAAGCACCTTTTCCTCTTAAAACTAGAGGGGGGTGATTTGTCTGTCCTGACTCCATTCTATGAGTCTGTTATCTCGGCTTGCCTGGTGACCTCTGTAGTAGAGGTAGGTTGGTGACCTCTGTAGTAGAGGTAGGTTGGTGACCTCTGTAGTAGAGGTCGGTTGGTGACCTCTGTAGTAGAGGTCGGTTGGTGACCTCTGTAGTAGAGGTAGACTAGAAATGGCGCCGGGGAAGATGGCTGCCGTTTTACAGCCCTCTAACCAATTGTACTATTATGTGTGTTTTTCCGCGTTATTTGTAATTTATTTTGTACATAATGTTTCTGCCATCGTCTCTTATAACCAAAAAGAGCTTCTGGATATCAGGACAGCGATTACTCACCTCGTATTGGACAAATAATTTTTCTTCAACGAGGCGGCCGCGAAGGATATCCTACAGACACCCGACAAGGCCCAAATCCCTGTCATTCGCATGAGGAAGAGACGGAGATATCGTGGACGTAGGTCGGGGTGCCTTGTAAGGATCCGACGGCGAGCGAGTAAACTGCCTCTTCCATCAATCCTATCAGCCAATCTTCAATCGTTGGAAAATAAATTGGATGACCTAAGATTAAGGTTATCCTACCAACGGGACATAAAAAAACTGTAATATCTTATGTTTCACCGAGTCGTTGCTGAACGACAACATGGATAACATACAGCTGGCGGGATATACTCTACATCGGCAGGATAGTACGGCAGCCTCTGGTAAGACAAGGGGTGGCGATCTGTGTATATTTGTAAACAACAGCTGGTGCACAAAATCAAATACTAAGGAAGTCTCAAGGTTTTGCTCGCCTGAGGTAGAGTATTTTATGATAAGCTGTAGACCACACTATTTACCAAGAGAGTTTTCATCTATATTTTTCATAGCTGTCTATTTACCACCACAAACCAATGCTGGCATTAAGATTGCACTGAATGAGCTGTATAAGGCCATAAATCAACAGGAAAACGCTCAATGAGGTCTATGGAATGTACAATGAGATACAATGAGATCTATGGAATGTACAATGAGATCTATGGAATGTACAATGAGATATAATGAGATCTATAGAATGTACAATGAGATACAATGAGATCTATGGAATGTACAATGAGATGCAATGAGATCTGTTGAATGTACAATGAGATATATGGAATGTACAATGAGATCTATGGAATATACAATGAGATCTATGGAATGTACAATGAGATACTGTCACGATCGTCGTTAGATGAAGCGGACCAAGGCGCAGAGTGATATGCGTACATTCTTTTATTGCAGTACACAACACGAACCAAAACAACAAAACAAACGATACGTGAAGTCCTGGGTTGAACACAAACCCTCCGGAACAAGATCCCACAAAATAACAGTGCCAAACAGGCTGCCTAAGTATGGTCCCCAATCAGAGACAACAAGCTACAGCTGCCTCTGATTGGGAACCACCTTGGCCAACATAGAAATACACAAACTAGAACAAAACATAGAAAATAACACATAGAAAATCCACACCCTGGCTCAACATATGAGTCCCCAGAGCCAGGGCGTGGCAGATACATTTACATTACATTTGAGTCATTTAGCAGACGCTCTTATCCAGAGCCACTTACAGTTAGTTATTTTTTTATTGTATTTTTTATACCCCCCGTGGGAAACGGGATCTATGCGATCTATACAATGAGATCTATGGAATGTACAATGAGATATAATGAGATCTATGGAATGTACAATGAGATATAATGAGATCTATAGAATGTACAATGAGATATAATGAGATCTATGGAATGTACAATGAGATATAATGAGATCTATAGAATGTACAATGAGATATAATGAGATCTATAGAATGTACAATGAGATACAATGAGGTCTATGGTTTACAATGAGGTCTACAATGGGGTACAAGATTTTTGACGCCCTTGATCAAGATCAGCAAAAATGAATGTCTAAAATAAATAATTCAAATACTGAGTTATATTGTATGGCCAACAAAAAATGGGGAAATTATATTATTTTATACTAATACAATTGCTCAGAGAAAGAGGTTTATTGTAAAATCCTCAAAAAGGTAGGGGTCAAAATTATTGACACCCCTGTTTTCAAAACCTTTCAATACCTCACCTTGGGAGGATAACGGCACTGAGCCTTTTTCTAAAATGTTTTAGAACACATTGGGAGGGCTCTTAGACCATTCCGCCATACAGAATCCTTCCAGATCCTTGATATCCTTTGTCTGCACTTATGGACTGCCATTTTCAATTCAAGCCACAGGTTTTCAATAGTTTTCAAGCCTGGACACTGAGATGGTCATTGCAAAATGTTGATTTTGTGGTCAATTAACCATTTCTTTGTGGATTATGATGTGTGCTTGGGGTCATTGTCTTGCTGGAAGATCCACTTGCGGCCAGGTTTCAGACTCCTGGCAGAGGCGACCAGGTTTTTGGTTAAATGTCCTGGTACTGGGTAAAGTTCATGATGCCGTTGACCTTAACAAGGGCCCCAGGGCCAGCGGAAGCAAAATAGCCCCATAACATCAAAGATCCAGCACCATATTATACCGTAGGGACAGTGTTATCTTCTGCTTATGCATTCTCATTTCGACACCAAACCCAACAGTGGTGCGAGTGGCCAAAGAGCTCCTACCTACCATGTGGACACGTAGCCTACTGAGCTAGATACGTAGGATCTTCATTTGATCAGTCTTTTGTTTTTGAGAATTTTCCTTCACAGCAGGAAATGCAAACTTGTAGTGTATTTGAGGTTTAAAAAGGCTTTTAAAGTTTGTAAATTCCACTTCAAAATATGACTTGCCCTAATGAAAATTGTATGAACCCCATTAATTATAATCCACATAATAATTCACATTTCCTGTTGCTGCAGGATTATTTTCCTGCTGTAGCAAACTGGCTCAAATTAAGGTCCTACATCTGTACGAACATGATGAGGATTAAACCGAGAAGATAAAAGAGGAAAACAAACTCCACACAGACGGCAGTCAGCCCCCCTGGCATCAGGCGGTCAGTGGGTGGGTGGGGGGTGTGACTGTGGGTATGTGTGTGTGTCTGTATGTGTGTGTGTGTATGTGGCCTGTGGTGCCTGTGTGTTGTGTGGTGTGTGTGTGTGTGTTGTGTGTGTGTGTGTATGTGTATGTGTGTGTTGGGTGCCTTGTGTGTGTGTGTGTGTGTGTGTGTGTGTGTGTGTGTGTGTGTGTGGGTTGGCCTGTGTGTGTGCCTGTGTGTGTGTGTGTGGATGGTATGTGGTGGTGTGGTGTGTGTTCCTTGTGTGTGTGTGTGTTGTGTGTGTGTGGAAGTGTTTGGTGGGGTTTTTGTGGGTGGGGTGAAGTGTGTGGAATGTGTGTGTGTGTGTGTTTTGTGTGTGAATGTGGTGGTGTGGTGTGGAAGTGGAGGTAGGGTGAGGGGGGGGGGAATTGGGGGTGTTTTGTTTTGTGTGGAGGGGTTTTTGGGTGGGGGGAGGGGGGTGGGGGGCGGGGGAGGGGGGGGGAGGAAGGGGGTGGGGGGGGTTTTTTGGGGGGTGGGGGGGGTTGGGGGTGGGAGGGGGGGGGGGGTGAAAAGTGTGGGGGTTTGGGGGTGGGGGTGGGGGGGGGGGGGTTTTTGGGGGGGTGTGTGGTTTGGGGGGTTTGGTAGTGGTGTGTGTGTTGTGGAGGGGGGTGTGGTTTTTGTGATGTGGGTTTGTGGTTTGTGGAAGTGGTGGATGTGGATGTGTTGGAGTGTGATGTAGTGTGGGTGTGGGGGTGTGTGTGTGTGGTGTGTGGGTGTGTGGGGTGAAGTGTGTGTAATGTGTGGGTGTGGTAGTGGGGGGTGGTGTGGTGAAGTGTGTGGTGTGTGTGTAGGGTAGTGTATTGTGTGATGGGGGTGGGGAAGTTTGTGGTGTGGGGGTTTGGTGTTTTGTTGGTGAATTGTGGGGTTTTTGTGTTTGGGTTGTGTGGGGTGGGGGGTGGGGTGATGGTGTGGGAAGTGTGGTGTGTGGGTGGTGTGTGATGGGTGGTGGTGGGTGGGGATAGTGTAGGGTGGGTGTAGGGGTGAGGTGAATGTGTGGTGGTGTGGGGGGGTAGTGTGGGCGTGTTGTGGGTGGGTGGGGTGGGTGTGGTGTGGGGGGTTATGGGTGTGTGTATGTGTAAGTGTGTGGTGTGTTTATGTGTATGTATGGTGTGTGTGTGGTGTATGTGTGTGTGTATGGGGTGGGTGCATGGTTGTGTGTGTTGTGTGGTGTGTGTGGGTGTGTATGGTGTGTGTGTGTGTGCTGTGTGTGTGTATGTGTGTGTGTGGTGTGGTCGGGTGTGTGGTGTGTGTGTGTCTGTGTTTGTGTTGTGTGTGTGTGCAGTGTTGTGTATGTGTGTCTGTGTATGTGTATGTGTGTATGTATGTGTGTGTGTGTGTGTGGTGTGTGTTGTGTGTGGGTGTGTGTGTGTGGGTGCTGTGTGTGTGCTGTGTGTGTGTGTGTTATGTGGGTGGGTGTTGGTGTTGGTGTGTGTGTGTTTGTGTGTGTGTGTATGTGTGTTGGGAGTGTGTATGGGGGGGGCTGAATGTTTGTGTGGTGTGGGGGTGTGTGTGTGTGTCTGTGTGATGTGTGTGTGTGTGGTGTGTGTATGGGGGTGGGTTGCCTGTTTGTGTGGTGGAGTGTGTGGGGTGTGGAGGCTGGTGTGGTGTGTGTAGGGTGGTGTGTGTTGTGGCGGTTGTGTGTGTGTATGTGTGTGTGTGTGTGGCGGTGTGTGTGTGTGTGTGTGTGTGTGTGTGTGTGTGTGTGTGTGTGTGTGTGTGTGTGTGTGTGTGGCCTCAGGCCTGTCTGTTCTTATATCTTAATATCTAACAATAGTTCCACTATTGGAACATAACATCATCACACCATAGAGTTAGATAGAGGACTCTAGATGGATCAAACCATAGAGTTAGATAGAGGACTCTAGATGGATCAAACCATAGAGTTAGATAGAGGACTCTAGATGGATAAAACCATAGAGTTAGATAGAGGACCTCTAGATGGATCAAACCATAGAGTTAGATAGAGGACTCTAGATAGATCAAAACCATAGAGTTAGATAGAGGACTCTAGATGGATCAAAACCATAGAGTTAGATAGAGGACTCTAGATGGATCAAACATAGAGTTTAGATAGAGGACTCTAGATGGATAAAACCATAGAGTTAGATAGAGGACTCTAGATGGATACAAACCATAGAGTTAGATAGAGGACTCTAGATGGATCAAACCATAGAGTTAGATAGAGGACTCTAGATGGATCAAACCATAGAGTTAGATAGAGGACTCTAGATGGATAAAACCATAGAGTTAGATAGAGGACTCTAGATGGATAAAACCATAGAGTTAGATAGAGGACTCTAGATGGATCAAACCATAGAGTTAGATAGAGGACTAGATGGATAAAACCATAGAGTTAGATAGAGGACTCTAGATGGATCAAACCATAGAGTTAGATAGAGGACTCTAGATGGATCAAACCATAGAGTTAGATAGAGGACTCTAGGTGGATAAAACCTGTTTTGGACGTTGCCATTGAGGGCTTCCGCCCTTTTAAAGTAGTCGACTGGGTGGTACTTCCTATAGGTTAAGGAAGGGTCACATGATTCCATCCGGGTCAACAGGAGGGATCAGCCAATGAATTATAATCTCAGCAAAAAAAGAAATGTCCCTTTTTCAGGATCCTGCCTTCCAAAGATAATTAGTAAAATTCCAAATAACTTCACAGATCTTCATTGTAAAGGGTTTAAACACTGTTTCCCATGCTTGTTCAATGAACCATAAACAATTAATGAACATGCACCTGTGGAACGGTCGTTAAGACACTAACAGCTTACAGACGGTAGGCAATTAAGGTCACAGTTATGAAAACTTAGGACACTAAAGAGGCCTTTCTACTGACTCTGAAAAACACCAAAAGAAAGATGCCCAGGGTCCCTGCTCATCTGCGTGAACGTGCCTTAGGCATGCTGCAAGGAGGCATGAGGAATGCAGATGTGGCCAGGGCAATAAATTGCAATGTCCGTACAGGGAGACAGGACGGACAGCTGATCGTCCTCGCAGTGGCAGACCACGTTTAACAACACCTGCACAGGATCGGTACATCCGAACATCACACCTGCGTGACAGGTACAGGATGGAAACAACAACTGCCCGAGTTACACCAGGAACGCACAATCCCTCCATCAGTGCTCAGACTGTCCGCAATAGGCTGAGAGAGGCTGGACTGAGGGCTTGTAGGCCTGTTGTAAGGCAGGTCCTCACCAGACATCACCGGCAACAACGTCACCTATGGGCACAAACCCACCGTCGCTGGACCAGACAGGACTGGCAAAAAGTGCTCTTCACTGACGAGTTCATGGTTTTGTCTCACCAGGGGTGATGGTCAGATTCGCATTTATCGTTGAAGGAATAAGCGTTACACCGAGGCCTGTACTCTGGAGCGGGATCGATTTGGAGGTGGAGGGTCCGTCAGATTATTTACATTTACAGTTTATGTCCCAGTTGTTGTCACGGATTCAGCCGAGGCTGCTCCTCCTTGCTCGGGCAGGCTTCGGCGTTCGTCGTCCCCGGAGTAATAGCTGCTGCCGATCTATGTTTCGGTGTTTGTCTTGTTTGGTCTTTATTGTTTACACCTGTTTCTCATTATGTTGTATTGTGTTCCCTTTATAACCCTCTGTTTCTCATTGTGTATTGTGCGTAATTGTTTTCGTCTTTTCGGCAGTTGCCCATGTGTGCGGGTTGTATCGTTCCTCTCCGTATGAGGTTGCCTTTTGTACTTTGTATTTGCACTGCATCCAGTAAAGCATCTGCCAGTAGCTCGGTGTCCTGCTCTTGACGTCGCTTTGACAGTTGTTGAATGTTGTTATGTTCATACAAATATTTACGCATGTTAAGTTTGCTGAAAATAAACGCAGCTGACAGTGAGAGGACGTTTATCTTTTTGCTGAGTTTACTTGTGAGTAAACACCAGGTGGCAGTATGCAGCATTTTAGTTTCATAGAAGTTGTAGAAGAAGAAAATGTTCTACTTCAAAATGGAGATTGCCTCAATGGGGCTGCCCGTGCGCTCACATGTGCCATAATGGGACACATATAAAGATGATGTCTCTCTCATTTTCTATTTCTCACACACAATTTACATTGCCAAAGTCTTCATCTTAGAATGATTGCGATAAACTGAAATAGAATGTCTTTATTGAAGTGTGATGTAAGAAGAACATATATATTTTCACTAGCAGTCATAGTAATCAGTAGATACAAACACCCTCCAAAACAGCGTTCCTAAACACAGTCAGATCTCATACTAACCTCTCAGAAGTCTTCTATTCAGAAGCCCTTAGGGCAGAGAGGCCTCACCACTGAAATATTTCACAACCAGGGAGGGAGATAGAGAGACGAGACTGGTCTTGTTGTTTCCCCTGGGATCCTAGTCCACTACTGAGGGAGCTCTAGGGATAACAGAACAGAGGATAGGACAGCATCTGCACAAACAAAACAACACTGCTGTCGCTCAAGCGCTCATTCCATCTTACACCCACCCGGTAACTGCTCTGTCTGTCTGGTTGTTACCATAGCAGCCATTGGGAAACAACTCAAATGTGCAGCCTCTGTCTGCCTGCCTGTCTGTGGGACCCCAGGAGATAAAGGTATTTAACCTGTAATAAACACAACAAGTCTAAGCTACTGCTGAACCAGAAATTATAATTTATTTCTGTAATTTTATTTTATTTTAATTCTTCCCTCCCTAAAATCCTTATCTGGTCCATTCTCCCTCCTCCCTTCCCCCTATCACAGCCGAATGACACATCGACGGGGCTGGTAGTGGTGCTGGTCGGGAGTTCCTCGGTGTCCGACTGACACATCGACCGGGGCTGTAGTGGAGCTGGTCGGGAGTTCCTCGGTGTCCGACTGACACATCGACGGGGCTGTAGTGGAGCTGGTCGGGAGGTTCCTCGGTGTCCGACTGACACATCGACGGGGCTGTAGTGGTGCTGGTCGGGAGGGTCCTCGGTGTCCACGTCACTAAGGACCTATCATGGTCCCCACACACACACCAACAGTCGTGAAGAGGGCACGACAACGCCTCTTCTACCTCAGGAGGCAGGAAAGATCTGGCATGGGCCCCTCAGATCCTCAATTAGTTATACAGCTGCAACCACTGAGAGCATCTTGACTGGCTTGCATCACCGCCTGGTATGGCAAACTGCTCGGCATCACGACCACAAGGCGCTACAGAGGGTGGTGCGTTATGGCCCAGTACAACACTGGGGCCAAGCTTCCTGCCATCCAGGACCTCTATATACCAGGCGGGTGTCAGAGGAAGGCCCTAAAAATTGCCCAAAGATTCAGCCACCCTAATCATAGATGGCAAGCGCGGTACCGGAGTCTGGGATCAAAAAGGCACCCCCTGAACAGGCTTTTACCCCAAGCCATAAGACTGCTGAAACAGTTCCATCAAATGGGCTACTCAGACAATAGATACCTCTACCCCACACACTCACTGGACTTACCACACCTCACTGGCTCTACCCCACACTCACTGGGACTATCCACACACTCATGGATTCTACCCACACACTCACTGGACTCGACCCACACACTAACTGGACTTCTAACTATACACTCACTGGGACTCTACCACACACTTAACTGGAACTCTACCTATACACTCATTGGAGACTCTACCCACACATCCCTGACCTCTACCCACCACAATCACTGGACTCTACCCACACACATACTGGACTCTACCCCACACACTCATGACCTACCACCACACTTCACGGATCTACCACACACTCACTGGACTTTCTACACACACACTCACTGGACTATAACTATACACTCACTGAAAAAAACATCTACCCACAAACTCACTGGACTCTACCCACACACTCACTGGACTCATCCACACCTCACTGGGACTTTCACCCACACACTCCTGGACTCTACCCACACACTCACTGGACTCTACCATACACTCAATGGACTCTTTCCCCACACTCACTGGACTCTACCCCACCCCTAATGGAATTTTACCTATACCTCACTGGACTCTACCCACCCCCACTCACTGGACTCTACCCACACACTCACTGGACTCTACCTTACACTCACTGGGACTCTACCCACACACCCTGGACCTACCCACACACTCACTGGACTCTACCCACACACTCCCGGACTCTACCCACACACTCACTGGACTCTACCACACACTCAGGATCTACCCCACTCACTGGATTACCCACCAACCCCATGGACTTTACCCAAAACCTCACTGACTCTACCCACCACTCATGACTCTCCCTATACACCCTGACTCTACCCACACCTCACGGGACTCAAACCCCAAACTCACGGGTCAAAATCCCCACTCACGGGATTTTCCCCCACAACTCACTGGACTCTACCCAAAACCCCACTACTCTACTATACACTCACGGACCACCACACACTCCTGGCTTACCCACACACTAACGGCTCTCCTATACCTCATGGCCCTTACCCACCCCCAGGACCTACCCCCCACTCACGGGCCCTTCCCCCAACCTCACGGACTCCCCTTACACTCACGGGCTCTCCCCAAAAACCCCCCTGATTTCCCCCACACCCCTGGACCTCCCACCCCCTCCTGGTCTACCCAACACTCCTACCTACCCACACTCAACATTAAATTTTACATCCAACACCACCCCCCAAACACCCCAACAAAAACCCAACACCTCCACCCCTACCCCCCTCCCCCTACATAGCCCCCCAACAACAAAAATCTTGACGGGTCCCTCACCCCCCCTGGATGGCACGTTTGGGCCCTCCACCCCCAGGCAACTACAGGGTTGCGTGGCCCCAGTACATCACTGGACAAGTTCCTGCCATCCGGGGCCCCTTTTAAATTCAGGGGTGTCAGGGGAAAAGGCCCTCAAAAGGCAAGACTCCACCACCCTAGTATAGATGTTCTTTTTGCTACCGCCCGGAAGCGGTACCGGGAGTCCCAAATCAGTCCAAAAACTTCTCAACGTTTTACCCCCCCAAAAGAAAGACCCCTGAACAGCAAATCATGGCTCCCGGACTTTTTTGCACTGCCCCCCCCCCCCATCTTTTTACGCTCGCTACCTTTTTACGTATTTTGCATAGTCATTTTAAAACTCTACCCAATGACTTTACCCCTCAACTACCTTCAATCTTCCCCCCCGCACTTGATCTCAACGGTCCCCCTTTTTTAATGCCCCCCTACTGTCATTTTATTTTACGTTTGCCCCCTACTGTACTTTATTTACTTTGCTTTTTTTTTCCCCAACTTTTTTTTTGTTTTGTTTTTTCTTACTTTTTTTTTTAAATAATGATGTTTTTTTAAGGGCTTTTAAAAGTTTTAACTGATGTCTGAAAACCTGTTGTATTGGTGATGTCCAAATAAAATTTGATTTGATTTGATTTGATTTGAAAACACACAACGCATATTGATGCCACAACACACACTACCCCAACTTCACATACCCTCTGCTATCGTTTATTATCTTTGATTGATAGCTCTTTTCCCCCTACCTACTTAAATTTTACCTCAACTCCCAAACACTGTGCACTCTGTTTTTTTCTATCCGGACTAGCCCTTTTTCCCTCCTCATTTACATTTCTCAATACCAACACTGGCTACTCTTTTTTTATTTTCCCCGGGATTGCTAGTCCTTTCCCCCCTCCCCACAGAAAATTTACCTCAACTCCCAAACCCCTGCTACTCTGTTTATTATCCCCATTGACTATCCTTTTACCCACCTACATGTAAATTCCCCTCAACTCCCCAAAAACCTGCTGCTACCTGTTTTTTTATTTCCTGATTGACTACCCACTTTTACCCCCCCTAATGTACATATTACCCAAACTCCCAAACCCTGCTGCTACTTTTTATTATTATCCTGTTTGTTCCTTTTACCCCTACCTAATGTAATATTCCTCAACAAACCCACCTGCCTTGTTTTATTTTTCCTGATTGACTAGTTTTTTTACCCCTACCTCTTAAAATTTTACCTCAATCCCAAACCTGCTGCTACTCTTTTTATTATCTATCCTTTTGACTAGCATTTTTAACCCCTACCTCTTCAAAACCCCTCAACTACCTGACCCTGCAAAATTGACCATACTGGTACTCCTTGTATATACCCTTTTTTTTCCTGGTACCCCTGCACTTGACTCTACTGGTCCACCATATCCGGAAACCCTGACCCCTCCATTTCCCCTCCCGCCCCAACAGATCCACAATGACGCCATCTCAATCGCACTCCACACAAATGCTCAGTCCCCTCCGTATTCCTTTCCCCATGACTGCGGGGCCAAAGCCCGGCGCCCCCCATCTTTAAAAGTTTTTGACGCACCATGGTGGGCCCTTAACCGACAACTTAAAAACCCTATAGGGGAAGGTAAAGGCCTGGTCATGTGGTCCCAAAAAACCAACCTCTCCTAAACGTGAGCAAGACAAAGGAGGATTGTGGACCGGAAAAAGTGGGCAGCACCCCCCCAAATTTCCATCAGGGGCGTAGTGGAGGGGGTCGAATTTTTTAAATTTCCTTGGTGCCCCAATCACCAACAAACTATAGGGTCCGCACCCCAAAGAAAGTCGTGAAGGGGGCACACAAGCCTTTTTCCCTCAGGAACGAAAAATTTTGGGGAAAGGGGTCCCATATCCTAAAAAAGTTCTACGCTGCCCTCGAGAGCATCCTATGGTTTGATCCCCGCCTTAGGCAACTGCTCGGTCCGACCGAAGGCACTACAGGGTAGTGCGTATCCCCAGACATCAGGGGGCCACTTCCTGATCCAGGGCCTAATACCAGGGGGTGTCAGAGGGAAGGGCCCAAAAAAAAGTCCAAGTTGTAGATGTTTCTCTCTTCTCCGCCCCCAAGCATACCGGGGCAAAACCCAAATTTGGGCCAAAAGGCTCCTTAAACCCCCCAAAAACCCAACCCAAAGACTGTAAAATTAATCATTTTATTTTTAACTTTATTTATTTTGTAAAAATTTTTTTTAACTCTATTTTTGAACTGCTTGTTTGGTTAAGGGCTCGTAAATAACATTTCATGGTAAGGTCTAAAACCTTTTTGTAATCGGGGGGTGATTTTGTATATCCCTTTTCTTCAGGTACCCCCCCGCACAGGGCTCGGACTGGTATCCTTGTAATAGCTTTTTACCTGGTACCCCTGCATATTTTACTGCTACTACTACTATAAAATACTACTACTACTATATACTACTACTACTACTACTACTACCACTCTATGCCTACTACACACTACTACTACTATTTCTACTACCACACTACTACTGTGTTTCTGCTACTATATACTTAAATACTACTACATACTACTCTATACACTACTTATATATATATTTCTACTACTACTACCCATATATGCTCTACTACTACTTTCTACTACTACTACTACTACTATACACTACTTCTACCACTACCCACTGCTGCTACTACTACTAAACTACTATATATACCCCTACTACACTTTTTATCTTCTCTCTATTCTACTATAACACCCCTACTGTATACTACTACATACTACTACTATATTACTACTACTACTACAACTACTACTCTAATATAAAACTAATACTCTACTTTTCTACTACACTACTAACTACTGCTCTATTCTATACACTACTCTCCCCATTTATACAACTTTCTACCTAAACCCAACCTATACTACCTCTATAATTTTGCTACGCTATACTACTACTACTACACTATACTACTACTACTCGTTTATTTTACACTCTATCTACTACTACTACTATATATGTACTATACTATTTTCCCACTTGCACTATATACTACTAATACTACTACTATACATCTTTCTCTCTCTCTACTACTACATACTCTATATATCTTTCTATACAGACTAATACCCACATACTACTAACGCTTCTACACAATATTACATACTACTTCTACTCTACCACTCTATATTCTCTAATCTACTAATTTCTAACACAATCTTTCTGCCTACTAAAATAAATACTAAAAAACTCTCTACTAACTACTAATCTTACTATACCTTTACTCTCTAACTACACACCTCTTACTATATACTTCTCACTTTCACTGAACCCCATACTCCACTATACTACTAAAACTTTCTACTACTATATACATACTATACTAACTACTAGCTACCTTCTAGTATACTACTAATACTAATATACTAATACTACTACTACTAATACTACTATACTATAACTTATTAATACTACTAATACCACTAATACTACTAAAAAATCTATATCTACTACTAATATATACTCTCTGTCTCACACTATATCATACTACTTAATCCCCTGTTAAATACTATACTAAAATACACTATACTACTACGCCCCCTAACTACACTCTTACTAAGACTACTTTTCACTATACCACACTTTATACTAATACTGCTCTGCTGCTGCTCTCTACTACTATAAAACTACTATACTATACTACTCTATACTACTACTACACTACTATATACACTAAACTATATATATATACTCTACTTAAATAATCTACTAATACTAAATAAATTTCTGCTGCCCACTACACTACCTACTAACTACTTATCTACAACTAACTACTACTAAATTCTCTTTCTATACACACTATTATATGTACTACTATATAAATATCTAACTCTACTATTTAAAATATACTACACTACTAATACTAACTTATCTCTACTAACACTACTTTCCTACTACAAAATAAAATTTTAAATTGCCTTTTTAAAAATCACCTCTCTTTTAACACCCATACTACTTAAAACACCTTTTTCTTCTTTTCTTCAAAAATACCACTCAGTATATCTTTCACATTATCCTTACACAATTTTATACTTCCCCTTTTTACTAACTTTATACCTACCACTGGGTTTAATTTTCTTTAAAAACTCTCCCCCAAACCTAAACTAAAAATTCCCCCAAATTTTTATTTTAGCACCTTTTTACTCAAAACTCCCTTCAAATAACTACATCCCCCAATTACCCACTCTATTGATTTACTTATATTTTTCCCAGCATAAAATTTTTCCCCTTGAAACCAAAGGAATTTTCTTTTGGGTCTTGTTTTGGGGGCCCCCAAGCCCTTTTGGCGAAAATTTTTTCCCCAAGAATCTTTTTGATAACAGCCCCTTTTTTTTTGTCCATTTTAAAAACCCCCAAAGCTGGGCCCCCCCCTTCATTTGGGATTTGGGAAATTTTTTTGCTTTTCTCCCCAAAAAATTATTTCCTGGCTTTTCCGTTTAAATTTTTTGGTGGCTTTTTTCCCTTCTGGCCAAAAAGGTTTGGGGTTTTTTGGTTTTTTTTTGGGCCCCCCCCAAAATAAAAATTTTTTTTTGTTTTTTTCCCCCCCCCTTTTTTTTTTTTTGGGGGTTTTTTTAAAAAATTTTTTTTTTTTTTTAATTTTTCTACTACTACTACTGACTACGTACTACTACGACTACTACTACTACTACTACTACTACTACTACTACTACTACTACAAACTACTAGTACTACTACTAGTACTACTATATACTACTACTACTACTATACTAGTACTATACTACTACTACTACTACCTACTAGTACTACTACTACTACTACTACTAGTACTACTACTACTACTACTACTCCACATTGAAATCAGGTTAATTTTCGTTGAAAAGACGTCTATGTTTGAACCAAGTCAAGGCCGGAACTTGAGCGTACATAACTATTCAACACCCCAAAGTCAATACTTTGTAGAGACACCTTTTTTGTCCATTCTTCAAAGCAAAGCTGCTCCGGCTCCTTCAAGTTGGATGGGATCTGCTGGTGTACAGCAATCTTTAAGTCATACCACAGATTCTCAATTGGATTGAGGTCTGGGCTTTGACTAGGCCATTCCAAGACATTTAAATATTTCCCCTTAAACCACTCGAGTTGTATGCTTAGGGTCATTGTCCTGCTGGAAGGTGAAACTCCGTCCCAGTCTCAAATCTCTGGAAGACTGAAACAGGTTTCCCTCAAGAATTTCCCTGTATTTAGCCCCATCCATCATTCCTTCAATTCTGACCAGATTCCAAGTCCCTGTCGATGAAAAACATCCCCACAGCATGATGCTGCCACCACCATGCCTCACTGTGGGGATGGTGTTCTCGGGGTGATGAGAGGTGTTGGGTTTACGCCAGACATAGCGTTTTCCTTGATGGCCAAAAAGCTCAATTTTAGTCTCATCTGACCAGAATACCTTCTTCCATATGTTTGGGGAGTCTCCCACATGCCTTTTGGCGAACACCAAACGTGTTTGCTTATTTATTTCTTTAAGCAATGGCTTTTCTTCTGGCCACTCTTCCATAAAGCCCAGCTCTGTGGAGTGTACGGCTTAAAGTGGTCCTATGGACAGATACTCCAATCTCCGCTGTGGAGCTTTGCAGCTCCTTCAGGGTTATCTTTGGTATCTTTGTTGCCTCTCTGATTATTGCCCTTCTTGCCTGGTCCGTGAGTTTTGGTGGGCGGTCCTCTCTTGGCAGGTTTGTTGTGGTGCCATATTCTTTCCATGTTTTAATAATGGATTTAATGGTGCTCCGGGGGATGTTCAAAGTTATAGATATTTTTTTATAACCCAACTCTGATCTGTACTTCTCCACAACTTTGTCCCTGACCTGTTTGGAGAGCTCCTTGGTCTTCATGGTGCCCCTTGCTTAGTGGTGCCACTTTCTTAGTGGTGTTGCAGACTCTGGGGCCTTTCAGAACAGGTGTATACAGACTAGGCTAGACAATCTGGACCCTTTCTTTCTCAAATTAGCCTCAGAAATTGTTGCAACCCCTATTACTAGCCTGTTCAACCTCTCTTTCGTATCGTCTGAGATCCCCAGAGACTGGAAAGCTGCCGCGGTCATCCCCCTCTTCAAAGGGGGTGGCACTCTAGATCCAAACTTTTACAGACCTATATCCATCCTGCCCTGCCTTTCGAAAGTATTTGAAAGCCAAGTTAACAAACAGATCACTGACTATTTCGAATACCACCGTACCTTCTCCGCTATACAATCTGGTTTCCGAGCTGGTCATGGGTGCACCTCAGCCACGCTCAAGGTCCTAAACGATATTATAACCGCGATCGATAATAGACAGTACTGTGCAGCCGTCTTTATCGACCTGGCCAAGGCTTTTGACTCTGTCAATCACCGCATTCTTATTGGCAGACTAAAAAGCCTTGGTTTCTCAAATGTGTCTCCTGTCTCCTGTCTCCTGTCTCCTGTTTCCTGTCTCCTTTCTACTTTCTACTGTGTGCCTGCTTGTTGACTCAGTGTGTACTATCTGTCTACTGTCCCCTGTGTACTTTCTCCTGTCTCATTTTACATTTATATTTAAGTCATTTATCAGATGCTGTTATCCAGAGCGACTTACAGGAATAATTAGGGTTAAGTGCAAATCCTGCTTCTTACAGGTGAATGGTGTGTTGTGATCTATCTGAAATCAGCCTGGTGGAAGTTAAAGGTGAATGGTGTGTTGTGATCTATCTGAAATCAGCCTGGTGGAAGTTATTTATATTATTGCAGTGGTGTATATTTCAGCTCTGCATGATAAGGTGTTCTCTCCATATCAGCTCTGCATGATAAGGTGTTCTCTCCATATCAGCTCTGCATGATAAGGTGTTCTCTCCATATCAGCTCTGCATGATAAGGTGTTCTCTCCATATCAGATGGGTACATTATTTTTTACATTAAATGTTCAACCCTTATGCTGTACTATATGTATTGATTAGTATTCATGTTATGGAGGTAGCCTAATGCCAAAACACACAGAATATATACATTCAATTGCAACATCTGAACCAGTGTTCCTATTATAATCTCTGTCACCTGTGGTTTATGTAGTGGTTCCCTTTCTCAGTCAGAATGAAGAAGAACCTGCAACCGTAACCCCAACACACTATGCTGCTACACTTAGACCAAGACAGACATCCAGGAACATTTGGGTTGCTTAGTTATCACCCTCTCAGGCTGTTACCCTTGGTATCTATCTCTCTCTGCCTCTCGGCGATAAGCCCAGCCTCGTGCTTTATTTATACTGAGCATGGGGAGGCAGTATGACTACAGAGGGGGTTTGGGGAGACTACAGAGGGGGGTTTGGGGAGACTACAGAGGGGGTTTGGGGAGACTACAGAGGGGGGTTTGGGGAGGCAGTAGACTACAGAGGGGGTTTGGGGAGACAGTAGACTACAGAGGGGGTGTTGGGGAGACTACAGAGGGGGGTTTTGGGGAGACAGTAGACTACAGAGGGGGTTGGGGAGACTACAGAGGGGGTTTGGGGAGGCAGTAGACTACAGAGGGGGTTTGGGGAGACTACAGAGGGGGTTTTGGGGAGACTACAGAGGGGGTTTGGGGAGACCGTAGACTACAGAGGGGGTTTGGGGAGACAGTAGACTACAGAGGGGGTTTGGGGAGACTACAGAGGGGGTTTGGGGAGACAACAGAGGGGGTTTTGGGGAGACAGTAGAACTACAGAGGGGGTTTGGGGAGACTACAGGGGGGGTTTTTGCGGAGAGAGTAGACTACGAGGGGGTTTGGGGAGACTACAGGGGGGGTTTTGGGGAGACTACAGAGGGGGTTTGGGGAGACTACAGGGGGGGTTTTTGGGGAGACAAACAGAGGGGTTTTGGGGAGACTACAAGGGGGTTTTGGGGAGACTACAGAGGGGGTTTGGGGGACTACAGAGGGGTTTGGGGAGACTACAGAGGGGGTTTGGGGAGACAAACAGAGGGGGTTTGAGGAGACAGTAGACTACAGAGGGGTTTTGGGGGAGACAGTAGACTACAGAGGGGGTTTGGGGAGACTACAGAGGGGGTTTGGGGAGACAGTAACAAACAGAGGGGGTTTGGGGAGACTACAGAGGGGGTTTGGGGAGGCATAGACTACAGAGGGGGTTTGGGGAGACTACAGAGGGGTTTGGGAGACTACAGGGGGGGTTTGGGGGGAGGCAGTAGACTACAGAGGGGGGTTTTGGGGAGACTACAGAGGGGGTTTGGGGAGACTACAGAGGGGGGTTTGGGGAGACAGTAGACTACAGAGGTGGTTTGGGGAGACTACAGAGGGGGTTTGGGGAGACAGTAGACTACAGAGGGGGTTTTGGGGAGACTACAGAGGGGGTTTGGGGAGACTACAGAGGGGGTTTTGGGGAGACAGTAAGACTACAGAGGGGTGTTTGGGGAGACAGTTAGACTACAGAGGGGTTTGGGGAGACTACAGAGGGGGTTTTGGGGAGACTACAGAGGGGGTTTGGGGAGTAGGTAGATACAGAGGGTTTAGGAGGCTGTGGAGTCTGAATGGATTCATTTTCTGGAGGAGGTTGTTTTGTTCGTCTCGAGGAGGGATCTGTGGCTTACATCTGATAAGAAGCTGCTGAACATGTGCCTATCTAGTCAGACAAAGAGATACATCTGCTCTGGTTAGAATACGAAACACATCATCAGAAAATACCATTTAGTGTGATGTTAATAAATGTATATCCTACCACTTAGTGTGTGAGTGTGCTTGTAGAGAATGATTCCCAGCTAAAGCCCAGCTAAAGAGCCGATGTGGGTTATCCCAGTTATTACCAGGTCAGTAGTCACATGTAGCAGTCGTTCTCCTGCTCTATCTTTTAGGACTGAGAAGTGGAGGAGCTCCAATGAGCTGTTAGCCTACAACACTATTATCCTACAACACTATTATCCTACAACACTATTATCCTACAACACTATTATCCTACAACACTATTATCCTACAACACTATTATCCTGCAACACTATTATCCTACAACACTATTATCCTACAACACTATTATCCTGACAACACTATTATCCTGCAACACTATTATCCTGCAACACTATTATCCTACAACACTATTATCCTGCAACACTATTATCCTACAACACTATTATCCTGCAACACTATTATCCTACAACACTATTATCCTACAACACTATTATCCTAACACTAAACCGCAACCCTATTACCGCAACACTTTTATCTAAAAACCCCCATTTCCAAAAAACCCACTTTTTCCTAAAACAGGTACCTAAAAACCCTATTATCCTAAAACACATTACCCCAAACACTATTATCCCCCAACCCAACTTTTACCCCTACCCACTTTACCCTGAAACACTTTTACCTAAAAACCACATTTTCCTAAAAACCCCACTAAAACCCTTCCCAACACTATACCAAAACCTATTTCCCCCAACATTTATTATCCGGAAACCACTTTCCTGCAACACTATTATCCTCAAACCTTTTTCCCCTACAACACTTTATCCTACAACAGGATTACCTACAACACGTTTACCAACAACACATTACCTGAAAACACTTTACCTACAACACTGGATCCGGAAACCACAAAGGATCCTAAAAACCCTTTTACCCCCCCAACAAAATTATCCAAAAACACTTTTATCCACAAAAATTTTACCCCTCCCCAACACTTTACCCTAAAAAAAATTTTAAAAAATGGGTTTGGGAGGTTATTTCCAAAAAAACAATTAATAATAACCTTTTATTTTAAACCAAAGCAAACTTACAGTCATGCGTTCTTTTTTTTTTTTGTTGTTTTTTTTTGTATAGGGGGGTCCCGGGGTCAAAACCCATTTCCCTTTGGGGCGTTAAAAGCGCCTTTGCTCTCCCAAATTGATTTTCAAGGACCAAAACTATTGTTAACAAAATTTTTTTCCCTACTTTGATTTTAAACCCCCAGGTAAACACACTTGACCCCGTGTTGCATTTTCGGGCCCATCTTTCCCCCTTTCCAAACCGGGAGGTTTCCCAAATTGTCCCGGAACCCGGGGGCCCGGAATCCACAAAGAAAAAAATGGACTTTCCCCCCCAAGAGCCAGGAAAACGAGAAAACCCTGGGTTTTCACCCCTGGGGGGGAATGTCACATTGGTGTCGGGCAAAAAAGGGGAAGAGAAAGGGGGAGGGGAAGAGGGGGAAGAAAAGATAGAGAAGGGGAGAGAGAAAGGGGGGCGAGAGAGGGAAAAAAATGCCCGGGGGGGAAAAGGGGAAAGGGGGAAGGGGCGAGAAGAGGGGGGAGAGAGAAAAAGAAGAGAAGGAGGAGAAAGAAAAGGGGGGAGGGGGGGTGGTTTTCGAATGGACATAATCAAATCAAACTTTAAATGCACTATAAATAACATTTGATTTAGTCCTATTCTTTAACTTTGATTTTTGGTTAAGATGGAGACGTGAATCCAACATATCCATTTGAATCAGCTGGTGAAGCTTGGTGCTTGCTTTGACAGAGTTGTAGGTTCGATTCCCACGGGGGACAAGTATGGAAATGTATGCACTCACTAGTGTAAGTCACTCTCAATAAGTTTCTGCTAAATGACTAAAATGTGGACTGTTCATTTGTAGACGAAATGGAATTAAAGCCAGCATTTTGGGTTCTAGGTAGAACCATCTGTAGAAGAGCTTTCCACACCTGGATTGTGCAACATTTGCCCATTATTATTTTCATAATTCTTCAAGCTCTGTCAAATTGGTTGTTGATCGTTGCTAGACAGCCATTTTCAGGTCTATAGATTTTCAAGCAGATTTAAGTCAAAACTGTAACTTGGGCACTCAGGAACATTCACTGTCTTCTTGGTAAGCAACTCGTGTAGATTTGGACTTACAGTTGAAGTCGGAAGTTTACATACACCTTAGCCAAATACATTCAAACTCAGTTTTTCACAATTCCTGACATTTAATCTTAGTAAAAATTCCCTGTCTTAGGTCAGTTAGGATCACCACTTTATTTTAAGAATGTGAATTGTCAGAATAATAGTAGAGAGAATTATTTATTTCAGCTTTTATATCTTTCATCACATTCCCAGTGGGTCAGAAGTTTACATACACTCAATTAGTATTTGGTAGCATTGCCTTTAAATTGTTTATCTTGGGTCAAACGTTTCGGGTAGCCTTCCACAAGATTCCCACAATAAGTTGGGTGAATTTTGGCCCATTCCTCCTGACAGAGCTGGTGTAACTGAGTCAGGTTTGTAGGCCTCCTTGCTCGCACACGCTTTTTCAGTTCTGCACACACATTTTCTATAGGATTGAGGTCAGGGCTTTGTGATGGCCACTCCAATACCTTGACTTTGTTGTACTTAAGCCATTTTGCCACAACTTTGGAAGTATGCTTGGGGTCATTGTTCATTTGGAAGACCCATTTGCGACCAAGCTTTAACTTCCTGACTGATGTCTTGAGAAGTTGCTTCAATATATCCACATAATATTCCTTCCTCATGATGCCATCTATTTTGTGAAGTGCACCACTCCCTCCTGCAGCAAAGCACCCCCACAGCATGATGCTGCCACCCCCGTGCTTCACGGTTGGGATGGTGTTCTTCGGCTTGCAAGCCCCCCCTTTTTCATCCAAACATAACAATGGTCATTATGGCCAAACAGTTCTATTTTTGTCAAGCAAAGAGGCACTGAGTTTGAAGGTAGGCCTTGAAATACCTCCACAGGTACACCTCCAAATTATGTCAATTAGCCTATCAGAAGCTTCTAAAGCCATGGCATCATTTGGAATTTTCCAAGCTGTTTAAAGGCACAGCCAACTTAGTGTATGTAAACCTCTGACCCACTGAAATTGTGATACAGTGAATTATAAGTGAAATAATATGTCTGTAAACAATTTTTTGGAAAACTTACTTGTGTCATGCACAAAGTAGATGTCCTAACCGACTTGCCAAAACTATAGTTTGTTAACAAGAAATGTGTGGAGTGGTTGAAAAATGAGTTTTAATGACTCTGACCTAAGAATGTTAACTTCCGACTTCAACTGTAAGTTTTAGGTTATTGTTATTGCCTCATTGCCCGTCCAACATTTCCTCATCTCCCAGCCCTTCTAATGCGACTAGCCCATTTCCTCATCTCCCACCCCTTCTAAAGCGACTAGCCCATTTCCTCATCTCCCACCCCTTCTAAAGCGACTAGCCCATTTCCTCATCTCCCACCCCTTCTAAAGCGACTAGCCCATTTCCTCATTCTCCCACCCCTTCTAAAGCGACTAGCCCATTTCCTCATCTCCCACCCCTTCTAAAGCGACTAGCCCATTTCCTCATCTCCCACCCCTTCTAAAGCGACTAGCCCATTTCCTCATCTCCACCCCTTCTAAAGCGACTAGCCCATTTCCTCATCTCCCACCCCTTCTAAAGCGACTAGCCCATTTCCTCATCTCCCACCCCCTTCTAAAGCGACTAGCCCATTTCCTCATCTCCCACCCCTTCTAAAGCGACTAGCCCATTTCCTCATCTCCCACCCCTTCTAAGCGACTAGCCCATTTCCTCATCTCCCACCCCTTCTAAAGCGACTAGCCCATTTCCTCATCTCCCAGCCCTTCTAATGCGACTAGCCCATTTCCTCATCTCCCACCCCTTCTAAAGCGACTAGCCCATTTCCTCATCTCCCACCCCCTTCTAAAGCGACTAGCCCATTTCCTCATCTCCCACCCCTTCTAAAGCGACTAGCCCATTTCCTCATCTCCCACCCCCTTCTAAAGCGACTAGCCCATTTCCTCATCTCCCACCCCTTCTAAAGCGACTAGCCCATTTCCTCATCTCCCACCCCTTCTAATGCGACTAGCCCATTTCCTCATCTCCCACCCCTTCTAAAGCGACTAGCCCATTTCCTCATCTCCCACCCCTTCTAAAGCGACTAGCCCATTTCCTCATCTCCCACCCCTTCTAATGCGACTAGCCCATTTCCTCATCTCCCACCCCTTCTAATGCGACTAGCCCCGATGCTCCTCCCCCTTTTCCCCCTGCCCGCTACATAGTTTCTCCCTGCAGGCGGTCACTGAGTCCGAGGTGCTAAAGGAGCTCCTTAAACCTGACCCCAAAAAAACATCTGGGTCAGATGGTTTAGATCCTTTCTTCTTTAAGGTTGCAGCCCCTATCATCGCCAAGCCTGTCTCTGACCTTTTTAACCCGTCTCTCCTCTCTGGGGAGGTTCCCATTGCTTGGAAGGCAGCCATGGTGCGTCCTTTATTTAAAGGGGGAGATCAAGCTGATCCTAACTGTTATAGGCCAATTTCTATCTTGACCTGTTTATCGAAAGTGTTGGAAAAACGTGTCAATATTCAGCTGACTGGCTTTCTTGATGTCTATAGTATTCTCTCTGGTATGCAGTCTGGTTTCCGCTTAGGTTATGGATGTGTCACTGCAACCTTAAAGGTCCTAAATGATGTCACCACTGCCCTTGATTCTAAGCAATCTTGTGCTGCTATTTCCATTGACTTGGCCAAAGCTTTTGATACGGTAGACCATTCCATCCTTGTGGGCTGGCTAAGGAGTATTGGTGTCTCTGAGGGGTCTTTGGCCTGGTTTGCTAACTACCTCTGTCAAAGAGTGCAGTGTGTAAAGTCAGAACATCTGCTGTCTCAGCCACTGCCTGTCACCAAGGGAGAACCCCAAGGCTCCATCCTAGGCCCCACGCTCTTCTCAATTTACATCAACAACACAGCTCAGGCAGTAGGAAGCTCTCTCATCCATTTATATGCAGATGATACAGTCTTATACTCAGCTGGACCCTCCCCTCCCCGGATTTTGTGTTAAATCCTAGCCTTGTTCTGAACACCTCCAAAACAGTGTGATTACTACCTCTGAGGGTTTAGAGCTTGAGGTAGTCACCTCATACAAGTACTTGGGAGTACGGCCAGACGGTACACTGTCCTTCTCTCAGCACATATCAAAGCTGCAGGCTAAGGTTAAATCTAGACTTGGTTTCCTCTATCGTAATCACTCCTCTTTCACCCATTTTACATTTTAGTCATTTAGCAGACCCTCTTATCCAGAGCAACTTATAGTTAGTGAGTGCATACATTTGCATACTGGCCCCCCGTGGGAATCGAACCCACAACCCTGGCGTTGCAAGCGCCATGCTCTACCAAATGAGCTACACAGCTGCCAAACTAACCCTGATTCAGATGACCATCCTACCCATGCTAGATTACGGCGACGTAATTTATAGATTGGCAGGTAAGGGTGTTCTCAAGCGGTTAGATGTTCTTTACCATTCGGCCATCAGATTTGCCACCAATACTCCTTATAGGACACATCACTGCACTCTATACTCCTCTGTAAACTGGTCATCTCTGTATACCCGTCGCAAGACCCACTGGTTGATGCTTATTTATAAAACCCTCTTAGGCCCTACTCCCCCCTATCTGAGATACCTACTGCAGCCCTCATCCTCCACATACAACACCCGTTCTGCCAGTCACATTCTGTTAAAGGTCCCCAAAGCACACACATCCCTGGATCCCTTTATCTCCATCTCTTCACTCAAAGTCTCAATCATGGACACTCTTACTGACAGTTGTGGCTGCTTCGCGTGATGTATTGTTGTCTCTACCTTCTTGCCCTTTGTGCTGTTGTCTGTGCCCAATAATGTTTGTACCATGTTTTGTGCTGCTACCATGTTGTGCTGCTACCATGTCTTGTGCTGCTACCATGTTGTGCTGCTACCATGTTGTGTTGCTACCATGTTGTGTTGCTACCATGTTGTGCTGCTACCATGTTGTGCTGCTACCATGTTGTGCTGCTGCCATGTTGTGCTGCTACCATGTGGTGCTGCTACCATGTGGTGCTGCTACCATGTGGTGCTGCTACCATGTGGTGCTGCTACCATGTGGTGCTACTGCCATGTTGTGTTGCTACCATGTTGTTTTCATGTTGGGTTGCTACCTTGCTGTGTTGTCGTGTGTTGCTGCCATGCTGTGTTGTTGTCTTAGGTCTCTCTGTATGTAGTGTTGTGGCGTCTCTCTTTATGTAGTGTTGTGGTCTCTCTTTATGTAGTGTTGTGGTGTCTCTCTTTATGTAGTGTTGTGGTGTCTCTCTTTATGTAGTGTTGTGGCATCTCTCTTTATGTAGTGTTGTGGTGTCTCTCTTTATGTAGTGTTGTGGCGTCTCTCTTTATGTAGTGTTGTGGTGTCTCTCTTTATGTAGTGTTGTGGTGTCTCTCTTTATGTAGTGTTGTGGCGTCTCTCTTTATGTAGTGTTGTGGCGTCTCTCTTTATGTAGTGTTGTGGTGTCTCTCTTTATGTAGTGTTGTGGCGTCTCTCTTTATGTAGTGTTGTGGTGTCTCTCTTTATGTAGTGTTGTGGTGTCTCTCTTTATGTAGTGTTGTGGTGTCTCTCTTTATGTAGTGTTGTGGTGTCTCTCTTTATGTAGTGTTGTGGTGTCTCTCTTTATGTAGTGTTGTGGTGTCTCTCTTTATGTAGTGTTGTGGTGTCTCTCTTTATGTATTGTTGTGGTGTCTCTCTTTATGTAGTGTTGTGGTGTCTCTCTTTATGTAGTGTTGTGGTGTCTCTCTTTATGTAGTGTTGTGGTGTCTCTCTTTATGTAGTGTTGTGGTGTCTCTCTTTATGTATTATTGTGGTGTCTCTCTTTATGTAGTGTTGTGGTGTTCTCTCTTTATGTAGTGTTGTGGTGTCTCTCTTTATGTAGTGTTGTGGTGTCTCTCTTATGTAGTGTTGTGGTGTCTCTCTTTATGTAGTGTTGTGGTGTCTCTCTTTATGTAGTGTTGTGGTGTCTCTCTTTATGTAGTGTTGTGGTGTCTCTCTTTATGTAGTGTTGTGGTGTCTCTCTTTATGTAGTGTTGTGGTGTCTCTCTTTATGTAGTGTTGTGGTGTCTCTCTTTATGTAGTGTTGTGGTGTCTCTCTTTATGTGGTGTTGTGGTGTCTCTCTCTCTTTATGTAGTGTTGTGGTGTCTCTCTCTCTTTATGTAGTGTTGTGGTGTCTCTCTTTATGTAGTGTTGTGGTGTCTCTCTTTATGTAGTGTTGTGGCGTCTCTCTTTATGTAGTGTTGTGGTGTCTCTCTTTATGTAGTGTTGTGGTGTCTCTCTTTATGTAGTGTTGTGGCGTCTCTCTTTATGTAGTGTTGTGGTGTCTCTCTTTATGTAGTGTTGTGGCGTCTCTCTTTATGTAGTGTTGTGGTGTCTCTCTTTATGTAGTGTTGTGGTGTCTCTCTTTATGTAGTGTTGTGGTGTCTCTCTTTATGTAGTGTTGTGGTGTCTCTCTTTATGTAGTGTTGTGGTGTCTCTCTCTTGTTGTGATGTGTGTTTTGTCCTATATTTTTATTTTTAATCCCAGCCCCCGTCCCTGCAGGAGGCCTTTTGCCTTTTGGTAGGCTGTCATTGTAAATAAGAATTTGTTCTTAACTGACTTGCCTAGTTAAATAAAGGTTAAATAAAATAAAAAATAAACATTGTCCTGCTGAAAGGTGAATTCATTTCCCAGTGTCTGGTGGAAAGCAGACTGAGCCAGGTTTTCCTCTAGGATTTTACCTGATTTTACCTGATTCCATCCATTTTTCTTTTTTATCTTGAAAAACTCACCAGTCCTTAACAATGACAAGCATCCCCATAACATGATGCAGCCACTACTATGCTTGAAAATATGGAGAGTGGTACTCAGTAATGTGTTGTATTGGATTTGCCCCAAACATAACACTTTGTATTCAGGACAAAAAGTTAATTGCTTTGCCACATTTTTTGCAGTATTACTTTAGTGCCTTGTTGCAAACAGGATGCATGTTTTGGAATAATTGTATTTCATACAGGCTTCCTTCTTTTCACTCTGTCAATTAGGTTAGTATTGTGGAGTAACTACAATGTTGTTGATCCATCCTCAGTTTTCTCCTGTCACAGCCATTAAACTCTGTAACTGTTTTAAAGTCACCACTGGCCCCATGGTGAAATCCCTGAGTGGTTTCTTTCCTCTCTGGCAACTGAGTTAGGAATGACGCCTGTATCCTTGTAGTGACTGTGTGTATTGATACACCATCCAAAGTGTAATTAATAACTTCACCATGCTCAAAGGGATATTGTCTGCTTGATACATTTTTACCCATCTACCGATAGGTGCCCTTCTTTGAGAGGCATTGGAAAACCTCCCTGGTCTTTGAGGTTCAATCTGTGTTTGAAATTCACTACTCGACTGAGGGACCTTACAGATAATTAAATGTTTGGGGTACAGAGATGAGGTAGTCATTCATACAGTGGGGGAAAAAAGTATTTAGTCAGCCACCAATTGTGCAAGTTCTCCCACTTAAAAAGATGAGAGAGGCCTGTAATTTTCATCATAGGTACACGTCAACTATGACAGACAAATTGAGAAAAAAAATTATCCAGAAAATCACATTGTAGAATTTTTAATGAATTTATTTGCAAATTATGGTGGAAAATAAGTATTTGGTCACCTACAAACAAGCAAGATTCCTGGCTCTCACAGACCTGTAACTTCTTCTTTAAGAGACTCCTCTGTCCTCCACTCGTTACCTGTATTAATGGCACCTGTTTGAACTTGTTGTCAGTATAAAAGACACCAGTCCACAACCTCAAACAGTCACACTCCAAACTCCACTATGGCCAAGACCAAAGAGCTGTCAAAGGACACCAGAAACAAAATTGTAGACCTGCACCAGGCTGGGAAGACTGAATCTGCAATAGGTAAGCAGCTTGGTTTGAAGTAATCAACTGTGGGAGCAATTATTAGGAAATGGAAGACATACAAGACCACTGATAATCTCCCTCGATCTGGGGCTCCACGCAAGATCTCACCCCGTGGGGTCAAAATGATCACAAGAACGGTGAGCAAAAATCCCAGAACCACACAGGGGGACCTAGTGAATGACCTGCAGAGAGCTGGGACCAAAGTACCAAAGCCTACCATCAGTAACACACTAAGCCGCCAGGGACTAAAATCCTGCAGTGCCAGACGTGTCCCCCTGCTTAAGCCAGTACATGTCCAGGCCCATCTGAAGTTTGCTAGAGTGCATTTGGATGATCCAGAAGAGGATTGGGAGAATGTCATATGGTCAGATGAAACCAAAATATAACTTTTTGGTAAAAACTCAACTCGTCGTGTTTGGAGGACAAAGAATGCTGAGTTGCATCCAAAGAACACCATACCTACTGTGAAGCATGGGGGTGGAAACATCATGCTTTGGGGCTGTTTTTCTGCAAAGGGACCAGGACGACTGATCCGTGTAAAGGAAAGAATGAATGGGGCCATGTATCGTGAGATTTTGAGTGAAAACCTTCCATCAGCAAGGGCATTGAAGATGAAACGTGGCTGGGTCTTTCAGCATGACAATGATCCCAAACACACCGCCCGGGCAACGAAGGAGTGGCTTCGTAAGAAGCATTTCAAGGTCCTGGAGTGGCCTAGCCAGTCTCCAGATCTCAACCCCATAGAAAATCTTTGGAGTGAGTTGAAAGTCCGTGTTGCCCAGCAACAGCCCCAAAACATCACTGCTCTAGAGGAGATCTGCATGGAGGAATGGGCCAAAATACCAGCAACAGTGTGTGAAAACCTTGTGAAGACTTACAGAAAACGTTTGACCTGTGTCATTATTATTGACTTACCTTTTATCTAGAATCTCCAGTTGAAACTAGCTAGCCAGCTAACTAGCTACTTGCTATTAGCCACAGTTAGCGGTATTTCACCCAGAACATTGGATTTTTCTGCCGGAATAATTTAATCACTGGACATTAATCACTGGATCGCAACTAGCTAGCCGCAACCGAATGGATGTTGCTGTTTGGCTAATCACCACTGCCCCCGATGTAAGCACCAGTTAGCCTCGAGCTAGCCTAGAGCCAGGCCCATATCCCGGCTATCTACCTCTAGGTCTACCGGACGGGAGTAGCCAGCTAACTAGCTACTTGCTATCAGCTACCGTTAGCGGTTTTTCACCATTGTCCGTGGCCTGCACCACCTACCAGCCAGCTCTAGTCTGGACTATTATTCGGCCAGTCTGCACTGTCTGCACAGCGCGTTATCGACCCAGAACATATCAGTTTTTCTGCCAGAATCACTGGACCTTTAACTCCGGATTCATCGCTACCAGCTAGCTGCAACAAAATGGACGTTGTAGTCTGGCTAATCATCCTGAGCTAGGCCCATCTCCCGGCTATCTACCTCTCTGTCAACCGGACGGGACCACCTAGTGTTGACACGGAGCCCCGCCGATCCTACACGACTGGTCTGCCGACGAAATCGTCTGATGTGGTTACAACAGGCTTCTCGTTACGACGTCGACCACGAAGATTCCATCTGCTAGCCCCGGCCCGCTAGCACACGCTAGCCGTGCCCTCTTGCTCGCTAGTGCTTTAGCAGCCCCCGAACTACCTCCGAACTATCCTATTGCTGTTCACCAGACCTTATGATAACTCAGCTATACAGCTGATGTCTGCTAGACTGTTCCTTTTTACGGTACTGCATCCTGTTTATGTTTAGCCTCAGCCAAAACTATGTCGTCATTACCAGCTGTTGTCTTAGCTCTCTCAAATTACACCTGTGATTGCTTTATGCCTCTCTCCCATGTCAATATGGTTAGCTTATTGTTGTTTCGGTTATTTCTAATTGTACTACTTCACTGTAGATCCCCCAGCCCAGCTAAACCTGCCTTAGATAGCTCCTTTGTCCCACCCCCCATACACGTGGAGACCGACTCAATTGGTGCCTCCAGTGATGCTATCTCTTTCATTGTTACCCAACGCTTAGGTTTACCTCCACTTTACTCATATCCTTCCATATCCTTGTCTGTACATAATGCCCTGAATCTTTTCTACAACGCCCGGAAATCTGTCCCCTTTATTCTATGTACCCAACGCACTAGAAGACCAGTTCTTAAAGCCATTAGCCATATCTTTATTCTAGTCCTCCTCTGTTCCTCCGGTGATGTAGAGGCTAACCCAGGCCCTGCAGCCCTCAGTATCACTCCTACTCCCCAGGCACTATCATTTGCTGACTTCTGTAATCGCAAAAGCCTTGGTTTCTTGCATGTAAATATCAGAAGTCTACTTCCTGTTTGAGTTGTTCACTGCGTTAGCACACTCCGCCAACCCTGATGTTCTAGCAGTGTCTGAATCCTGGCTTTCCATCCCCAACTATAACATTTTCTGTCTAGATAGAACTGCCAAAGGGGGTGGAGTTGCAATCTACTGTAGGGATAGCCTGCAGAGCTCTATCATTTTATTTATTTATTTATTTTATTTCACCTTTATTTAACCAGGTAAGCCAGTTGAGAACAAGTTCTCATTTACAACTGCGACCTGGCCAAGATAAAGCATAGCAGTGCGATAAAAACAACAACACAGAGTTACATACGGGGTAAAAAACATGAAGTCAAGAAATACAACAGAAAATATATATACAGTGTGTGCAAATGTAGCAAGTTATGGAGGTAAGGCAATAAATAGGCTATAGTGCAAAATAATTACAATTAGTATTAACACTGGAATGCTAGATGTGCAAGAGATTATGTGCAAATAGAGATACTGGGGTGCAAAAGAGCAAAATAAATAACAATATAGGGATGAGGTAGTTGGGTGGACTAATTTCAGATGGGCTGTGTACAGGTGCAGTGATCGGTAAGGTGCTCTGACAACTGATGCTTAAAGTTAGTGAGGGCGATAAGAGTCTCCAGCTTCAGAGATTTTTGCAATTCGTTCCAGTCATTGGCAGCAGAGAACTGGAAGGAATGGCGGCCAAAGGAGGTGTTGGCTTTGGGAATGACCAGTGAGATATACCTGCTGGAGCGCAGACTACGGGTGGGTGCTGCTATGGTGACCAATGAGCTAAGATAAGGCGGGGATTTGCCTAGCAGTGATTTATAGATGGCCTGGAGCCAGTGGGTTTGACGACGAACATGTAGTGAGGACCAGCCAACAAGAACGTACAGGTCACAGTGGTGGGTAGTGTATGGGGCTTTGGAGACAAAACGGATGGCACTGTGATAGACTACATCCAATTTGCTGAGTAGAGTGTTGGAGGCTATTTTGTAAATGACATCGCCGAAGTCAAGGATCGGTAGGATAGTGAGTTTTACGAGGGCATGTTTGGCAGCATGAGTGAAGGAGGCTTTGTTGCGAAATAGGAAGCCGATTCTAGATTTAACTTTGGATTGGAGATTCTTAATGTGAGTCTGGAAGGAGAGTTTACAGTCTAACCAGACACCTAGGTATTTGTAGTTGTCCATATACTCTAGGTCAGACCCGTCGAGAGTGGTGATTCTAGTCGGGTGGGCGGGTGCCAGCAGCGTTCGATTGAAGAGCATGCATTTAGTTTTACTAGTGTTTAAGAGCAGTTGGAGGCTACTGAAGGAGTGTTGTATGGCATTGAAGCTCGTTTGGAGGTTTGTTAACACAGTGTCCAATGAAGGGCCAGATGTATACAAAATGGTGTCGTCTGCGTAGAGGTGGATCTGAGAGTCACCAGCAGCAAGAGCGACATCATTGATATACACGGAGAAAAGAGTCGGCCCAAGAATTGAACCCTGTGGCACCCCCATAGAGACTGCCATAGGTCCAGACAACAGGCCCTCCGATTTGACACACTGAACTCTATCTGAGAAGTAGTTGGTGAACCAGGCGAGGCAGTCATTTGAGAAACCAAGGCTATTTAGTCTGCCAATAAGAATGCGGTGGTTGACAGAGTCGAAAGCCTTGGCCAGGTCGATGAAGACGGCTGCACAGTACTGTCTATTATCGATCGCGGTTATAATGTCATTTAGGACCTTGAGCGTGGCTGAAGTGCACCCATGACCAGCTCGGAAACCGGATTGCATAGCGGAGAAGGTACGGTGGGATTCGAAATGGTCGGTGATCTGTTTGTTAACTTGGCTTTCAAATACTTTCGAAAGGCAGGGCAGGATGGATATAGGTCTGTAACAGTTTGGATCTAGAGTGTCACCCCCTTTGAAGAGGGGGATGACCGCGGAAGCTTTCCAATCTCTGGGGATCTCAGACGTTACGAAAGAGAGGTTGAACAGACTAGTAATAGGGGTTGCGACAATTTCGGCGGCTAATTTTAGAAAGAAAGGGTCCAGATTGTCTAGCCCAGCTGATTTGTAGGGGTCCAGATTTTGCAGCTCTTTCAGAACATCAGCTGTCTGAATTTGTGTGAAGGAGAAGCGGGGGGGCATGGGCAAGTTGCAGCGGAGGGTGCAGAGTTGGTGGCCGGGGTAGTGGTAGCCAGGTGGAAAGCATGGCCAGCCGTAGCAAAATGCTTGTTGAAATTCTCGATTATTGTAGATTTATCGTTGGTGATAGTGTTTCCTAGCCTCAGTGCAGTGGGCAGCTGGGAGGAAGTGCTCTTATTCTCCATGGACTTTACAGTGTCCCAAAACTTTTTGGAGTCAGTGCTACAGGATGCAAATTTCTGTTTGAAAAAGTTAGCCTTTGCTTTCCTGACTGCTTGTGTATATTGGTTCCTAACTTCCCTGAAAAGTTCATTAATTTGTAAAAATGTCTAAACACATCATTCCACTTTGACATTATGGGGTATTGTGTGTAGGCCAGTGACCCAAAAATCTCAATGTATATACATTTTAAATTCAGGCTGTAACACAACAAAATGTGGAAAAGTCATGGGGTGTGAATACTTTCTGTATATCTAACCAGATGTAAAATGCTCCTGTTTTCATTTATTTAAGGGAGTGGATTAGGTCTGCTCTATACCAAATTAGCATACCCCCTGAGTCCCTTCTCTGTTTCACACCTGGTAGTTTGGTGGATGGGACTACCAGCTCTCTGTAACCTAGAGGGCAACCAGTGGGTGCATCTCCTCTATACCATGTTTCTTGTGGATGACAATGTCTGTATTTCCAATTTATTTGGTGAAGTCCAGGTTCCTGCTCTTTAGGCCAAAGGCAGATGACCTCAGACCTTGGATATTCCAGGATGAGATAGTGAAAGGGGACTTTTTTCTGGGGAGAAAAAGTCAAGGGGTCTGAATTTTTCTTTACACTTTTTTAACCCCTTTTTTTTGGGTAGGTACAAAACTACCTTCATACCTTCAGACGAGTCCCGTGATGCTTGTGGGGGTCGTAGAGCAAAACAGAGAAACCATCGTGTTATTGAGAATATCCCCTCTCCCCTTTCATATTAGTTTAACCCAAACGGTTCGGACACTACCAAACAGAAATCGGCACATCAACGGTATCGACTTCAGACAAGTCTCCTGACACTTTACCACCACCATGCTTTACCGTTGGTACGAGGTTCTTACTGTGGAATGCAGTGTTTGGTTTTTGCCAGGCATAATGGGACCCATGCCAAAACGTTGACTCAAGTTTTCAAAAAAGCACCTGGAAGCACCTGGATGATCATCAAAACTCTTGTTATGTTTTCCCTGCTCTACTCTACTACTAGGAGCCAGAGAGCCCTCGTTGACTATTACTGACCAGTGGTGTGACCAGTCCCAGTGGTGAGACCAGTCCCAGTGGTGAGACCAGTCCCAGTGGTGAGACCAGTCCCAGTGGCGTGACCAGTCCCAGTGGTGTGACCAGTCCCAGGGGTGAGACCAGTCCCAGTGGTGTGACCAGTCCCAGTGGCGTGACCAGTCCCAGTGGCGTGACCAGTCCCAGTGGTGAGACCAGTCCCAGTGGCGTGACCAGTCCCAGTGGTGAGACCAGTCCCAGTGGTGTGACCAGCATTGCACAATGCTAAACAACAATGATTGCATCACTGTTAACGGGATACTTTGGGATTTTGGCAACGCTAGTAGATACCCATAGACTTTCAGTCATTGCGCTAACGCTAGTTAGCATTGGCTCGCAAAACTACCTCCAACTTCCTTCATACTGGACACAGAGACATAAACATGGTATCCACGATTTCATCTGACTCTTGGGGAAAATCCCAAAGTATCCCTTTATCAACAACATAACCTTACAGGGATTTCACTGTAATTCTCTGTTGGAATGCGGTATTTCACAGATCTATGAGAAGTTCTAGTCTCTAATTCTGTATATTATTATTATTATATTACCGTCTCTTTTCCCCAGCAGGTCTGAGTCTAGTGTTGCAGAGGGTTTTTTCCTCCCCTGTGGAGTAATCCCAGGCCTGAGTTGATGTCAATGGAAAACATTTACGTCATTTAGCAGACGCTCTTATCCAGAGCAACTTACAATTAGTGAGCGCATACATTTTTCATACTGGCCCCCCGTGGGAATCGAACCCACAACCCTGGCGTTGCAAGTGCCATGCTCTACCAACTGAGCTACAGGAGGGCACTATGGTGTTGATCGCTGAGCTGTAGTCAATTAATAGCATTCTCACGTAGGTGTTCCTCTTGTCCAGGTGGGAAAGGGCAGTGTGGAGTGCTATGGAGATTGCATCATCTGTGGATCTGTTGGGGCGGTATGTAAATTGGAGTGGGTCTAGGGTTTCTGGGATATTGGTGTTGATGTGAACCATGACCAGCCTTTCAAAGCACTTCATGGCTACAGACGTGAGTGCTACGGGTCGGTAGTCATTTACGCAGGTTACCTTAGTGTTCTTGGACACAGGGACTATGGTGATCGGCTTGAAACATGTTGGTATTACAGACTCAGTCAGGGACATGTTGAAAATGTCAGTGAAGACACTTGCCAGTTGGTCAGCACATGCTCAGAGTACACGTCCTGGTAATCCGTCTGGCCCTGTGGCCTTGTGAATGTTGACCTGCTTAAAAGTCTTACTCACATCGGCTACGGAGAGCGTGATCACATAGTCATCCCGAATAGCTGATGCTCTCATGCATGCTTCAGTGTTGCTTGCCTCGAAGCGAGCATAGAAGTGATTTAGCTCGTCTGGTAGGCTTGTGTCACTGGGGAGCTCGCGGCTGTGCTATCCTTCTCGTCCGACTCGTTGAAGAAAAAATCTTTGTCCAAAAGGAGGTGAGTAATCGCTGTCCTGATATCCAGAAGCTCTTTTTGGTCATACAGTATGCACATGCCATTTTTCTCTGTTCTGTTCATTTTCCCTCTCTGTCCTTCCCTCTCTGTCCTTCCCTCTCTGTCTTTCCCTCTCTGTCCTTCCTTCCCTCTCTGTCCTTCCCTCTCTGTCCTTCCCTCTCTCTCCATTCCCTCTCTGTCCATCCCTCTCTTTCCATCCCTCTCTGTCCTTCCCTCTCTGTCCATCCCTCTCTGTCCTTCCTTCCCTCTCTCTCCATCCCTCTCTGTCCTTCCCTCTCTCTCCATCCCTCTCTGTCCTTCCCTCTCTGTCCATCCCTCTCTGTCCTCCCTCTCTGTCCTTCCCTCTCTGTCCTTCCCTCTCTGTCCGTCCATCTCTTGCACTTTCTAATCTCACCCATTCTTGACCCCTGTATTTTTTTATTCTGTTGCTGTCAAGCTGGAAGAAAATAATCTCAATAATCATTTTTACAGGCTAAATTCCAGTCCAATCATTCAAAATGGTTAAATTCCTGATTCATTGCAATGGTTCTCTTTCTTGCTGTAAATGTTATTTTTATGTACAGAATAAATTACAAATAACGTGAAAAAACACACATAATAGTACAATTGGTTAGAGGGATGTAAAATGGCAGCCATCTTCTCCGGCGCCGTTCAACACTTGGCGCCATTCAGTGATGTGTACGCCAAGGAACTTGAAGCTTTCCACCTTCTCCACTGTGCTCCCTCTGCTGTCTCCTGAAGTCCACGATCATCTCCTTTGTTTTGTTGATGTTGAGTGAGAGGTAATTTCCGTGGCACCACACTCCCAGAGCCCTCACCTCCTCCCTGTAGGCGGTCTCATCATTGTTGGTAATCAGCCTACTACTGTTGTGTCGTCTGCAAACTTGATAATTGAGTTGGAGGCATGCTTAACCACGCAGTCATGGGTGAACAGGGAGTACAGGAGGGGGCTGAGCAATTACCCTTGTGGGGCCCCAGTGTTGAGGATCAGCGAAGTGGAGATGTTGTTTCCTACCTTCACCACCTGGGGGCGGCCCGACAGGAAGTCCAGGACCCAGTTGCACAGGGCGGGGTTCAGACCCAGGGCCTCGAGCTTAATGATGAGCTTGGAGGGTACTATGGTGTTGAAGGCTGAGCTATAGTCAATGAACAGCATTCTTACATAGGTATTCCTCTTGTCCAGATGGGATAGGGCAGTGGGCAGTGTGATGTCGATTGCATTGTCTGTGGATCTATTGGGTCAGTAAGCAAATTGAAGTGGGTCTAGGGTGTCAGGTAAGGTAGAGGTGATATGATCCTTAACTAGCCTCTCAAAGCACTTCCTGATGACAGAAGGGAGTGCTACGGGGCGATAGTCATTTAGTTCAGTTACCTTAGCTTTCTTGGGTACAGGAACAATGGTGGCCATGTTGAAGCATGTGGGGACAGCAGACTGGGATAGCGAGAGATTGAATATGTCCGTAAACCCACCAGCCAGCTGGTCTGCGCATGCTCTGAGCACGCGGCTAGGGATGCCATCTGGGCCGGCAGCCTTGCGAGGGTTAACATGCTTAAATGTCTTACTCAAGTTGGCCACGTAGAAGGAGAGCCCACAGTCCTTGGTAGCAGGCCGAGTCGGTGGCACTGTGTTATCGTCAAAGTGAGGGAAGAAGGTGTTTAGCTTGTCTGGAAGCAAGACGTCGGTGTCCGCGATGTGGCTGGTTTTCCTTTTGTAGTCTGTGATTGTCTGGAGTCCCTGCCACATACAGTACATCAAAGAGGTGAGCCTGATTGCGGATGTGCTGTAGCGGAGTGGTCAGATGCTGAGAGGGCTGGCGGTGATGGTCTGTGGGACTGGATGTGTGAATGGCGTACTGTTGATGTTTGCTAATGCAGCTGGTAGTGTTCAGTTGATAAGCAGTGGCTGAGGCGTCGTGATGTTGACTGGACTGTTGCTGAATGACGGCAAAAGACGAGTTAGGTGCTGACTGTGCTGACTGCTGGCTGGCTGGCTGACTACGCTGTGCTGTCTGATGATGGCTGATGGCTGGCTGACTGGCTGACTGACTGATGGACTGTGGCTGGCTGCGATGGTACTGCGACGTCTGACTGTGACTGGCTGGCTGGCTGACTGGCTGACTGACTGGCTGACTGACTGACTGCTGTGGCTGACTGACTGGCTGACTGGCTGTCTGGACTGTCTGATGTCTGATGGCGCTGGTGCTGACTGGCTGACTGACTGTGGCTGAGCTGGTGATGACTGTGCATGATGGACTGCTGGCTGGCTGATGGATCTGACTGGACTGCTGACTGGCACTGGACTGACTGGCTGTCATGAGCTGGCTGACTGCTGACTGTACTGACGTCTGACTGGATGCTGTGCTGAGCTGACTGCTGATGCTGCTGAGACTGGATGCTGCTGGCTGGCTGACTGACTGGCTGACTGGTGCTGACTGTCTGACTGCTGCTGACTGGCTGGCTGGCTGACTGGCTGACTGTGACTGGCTGACTGTCTGACTGTCTGAGCTGGCTGGCTGACTGGCTGACTGGCTGACTGACTGACTGGCTGACTGGCTGACTGCTGTGACTGAGTGGGCTGATGGCTGACTGTTGGCTGACTGGCTGACTGGCTTGACTGGCTGATGGCTGTCTGAGCTGGCTTGATGTGACTGGACTGACTGACTGGCTGGCTGGCTGGCTGACTGGCTGATGGCTGTCTGGCTGGTCTGGCTGCTGAGACTGGTGACTGACTGGTCTGATGCGACTGGACTGGCTGACTGGTGGACTGACTGATTGGCGCTGTCTGACTGGCTGACTGGCTGACTGATGGCTGACTGTGACTGACTGGACTGGCTGACTGGGACTGGCTGACTGGCTTGACTGACTGGCTGACTGACTGGCTGACTGGCTGGACTGGACTGACTTGGCTGTCTGATGGCTGACTGGCTGATGGCTGACTGGCTGCGACTGCTGGCTGACTGGCTGCTGGCTGACTGACTGGCTGACTGCTGTCTGACTGGCTGACTGCTGATGGCTGCTGAGTGCTGACTGGCTGACTGCTGACTGCTGATTGGCTGACTGGCTGCTGACTGGCTGACTGGCTGACTGGCTGACTGCTGGCTGAGGCTGGACTGACTGTGCTACTGTGACTGACTGACTGACTGGATGGCTGACTGGCTGACTGTGCTGCTGACTGGACTGGCTGACTGGCTGACTGACTGGTGACTGCGTTGGTCTGACTGGCTGCTGGACTGTGCTTGGCTGACTGGACTGACTGCTGACTGACCTGACTTCTGACTGGCTGGCTGACTGCACTGACTGGACTGGCTGACTGGCTGCTGACTGGCTGGCTACTGGCTGGCTGACTGGCTGACTGGCTGACTGACTGACTGGCTGCTGACGCTGTCTGACTGTGCTGGCTGACTGTCTGACTGGCTGGCTGGACTGGCTGGCTGACTGGCTGGCTGGCTGACTGACTGACTGACTGGCTGGCTGACTGGCTGACTGGTTACTGGCTGGACTGGGCTGGACTGGCTTGACTGACTGGCTGACTGGCTGGCTGACTGGCTGGATGCTGGCTGACTGGCTGGACTGTCTGACTGTGACTGGCTGGCTGGCTGGACTGGTGCTGGCTGACTGGCTGACTGGCTGACTGGCGGGACTGGCTGCTGGCTGGCTGCTGGCTGATGGCTGACTGGCTGACTGGCTGACTGGCTGAGCTGCTGGCTGGCTGGCTGGCTGGCTGACTGACTGGCTGACTGGCTGACTGACTGGCTGACTGGCTGACTGGCTGACTGACTGGCTGGCTGACTGGCTGACTGGCTGGCTGACTGGCACACACTCACACATACACTCACACACAAACACTTACACACACATACACAGACACATACACACATACACATACACACACAATGTATTATTTCTTACATTGTTAGCCCAGAAAATCTTAAGTGTTATTACATACAGCCGGGAAGAACTATAGGATATCAGAGCGTCGTCAATTTAAAAAGCACTACGACCAGGATTACGACTTTCCCGTAGCGGATCCTTTGTCCGCACAACCCAGGGCATTAGAACTGATTCCAGAGGCCGACCCAAAACAATTCCGCCGGAGGAGAGGTACTCGGAGCGGTCTCCTAGTCAGACAGATTCTCACCACGCCACTTGGTAGGAGCGACTGGTCAGGTAGGACGCAATCCAAGAGTGAGCCGCGCCGGAGATGCCCAACTCGGAGAGGGTGGAGAGGAGGATCTGATGGTTCACAGTATCAAAGGCAGCAGATAGGTCTAGAAGGATAAGAGCAGAGGAGAGAGAGTTAGCTTCAGCAGTGCGGAGAGCCTCCGTGACACAGAGAAGAGCAGTCTCAGTTGAATGACCAGTCTTGAAACCTGACTGGTTTGGATAAGAAAGGTCATTCTGAGAGAGATAGCAGGAGAGTTGGCTAGAGATGGCACGCTCAAGAGTTTTGGAGAGAAAAGAAAGAAGTGATACTGATCTGTAGTTGTTGACATTGGAGGGATCGAGTGTGGGTTTTTTGAGGAGGGGTGCAACTCTCGCTCTCTTGAAGTCGGAAGGGACATGGCCAGCGGTCAAGGATGAGTTGATGAGCGAGGTGAGTTAAGGGAGAAGGTCTCCGGAAATGGTCTGGAGAAGAGAGGAGGGGATAGGGTCAAGCGGGCAGGTTGTTGGGCAGCCGGCCATCACAAGTCGCAAGATTTCATCTGGAGAGAGGGGAGAAAGAAGTCAAAGCATAGGGTAGGGCAGTGTGAGCAAGACCAGCGGTGTCATTTGACTTAATAAATGAGGATCGGATGTCGTCAACCTTCTTTTCAAAATGGTTGACAAAGTCATCCACAGAGAGGGAGGAGGGAGGGGGAGGAGGAGGAGGATTCAGCAGGAAGGAGAAGGTGGCAAAGAGCTTCCTAGGGTTAGAGGCAGAGGCTTGAAATTTAGAGTGGTAGGAAAGTGGCTTTAGCAGCGGAAACAGAGGAAGAGAATGTAGAGAGGAGGGAGTGAAAAGATGACAGGTCCGCAGGGAGTCTAGTTTTCCTCCATTTCCGCTTGGCTGCCCGGAGCCCTGTTCTGTGAGCTCGCAATGAGTCATCAAGCCACGGAGCAGGAGGCGAGGACCGAGCCGGCCGGGAGGATAGGGGACATAGAGAGTCAAAAGATGCAGAAAGGGAGGAGAGAAGGGTTGAGGAGGCAGAATCAGGAGATCGGAGGGAGAAGGTTTTAGCAGAGGGAAGAGATGATAGGATGGAAGAGGAGAGAGTAGCGGGAGAGAGAGAGCGAAGGTTGCGACGGCACATTACCATCTGAGTAGGGGCAGAGTGAGTAGTGTTGGAGGAGAGCGAGAGAGAAAAGGATACGAAGTAGTGGTCTGAGACTTGGAGGGGAGTTGCAGTGAGATTAGTAGAAGAACAGCATCTAGTAAAAATGAGGTCAATCGTATTGCCTGCCTTGTGAGTAGGGGGGGGGGACGGTGAGAGGGTGAGGTAAAAAGAGGAAAGGAGTGAAAAGAAGGAGGCAGAGAGAAATGAGTCAAAGGTAGACGTAGGGAGGTTAAAGTCACCCAGAACTGTGAGGGGTGAGCCATCAAGGCGTCAAGCTCATTGATGAACTCTCCAAGGGAACCTGGAGGGCGATAAATGACAAGGATGTTAAGCTTGAATGGGCTAGTGACTGTGACAGCATGGAATTCAAATGAGGAGATAGACAGATGGGTCAGGGGAAAAAGAGAGAATGTCCACTTGGGAGAGATGAGAATTCCTGTGCCACCGCCACGCTGACCAGATGCTCTCGGGGTATGCGAGAACACGTGGTCAGACAAGGAAAGAGCAGTAGGAGTAGCAGTGTTTTCTGTGGTAATCCATGTTTCCGTCAGCGCCAAGAAGTCGAGGCCTTGTTGGCCGCAGAACGGCAGTTCCAGAGGCTGCCGAAGACCTGGAACTCCACGTGGGTCGTGCACGCAAGGACCACCAGATTAGAGTTGCAGCAGCCACGCGGTGTGAAGCGTTTGTATGGCCTGTGCAGAGAGGAGAGAACAGGGATAGACAAACACATAGTTGACAGGCTACAGAAAAAGGATACAATAATGCAAAGGAGATCAGAATGAAATGAACTAAACATCTGGGAAAGCGAGAGAGCGGGGCCTCCCTCACTTACGTTTCACTGAAACACTCAAATATAACTCTCCCAACTTCCACTTTAGAAATTATAATTGTTGTAAACTACAGCGGTTCAATGTTTTCTAGGAATAGACTCCAATTTAGTTAATTCAGCTAGCTAACTTGGTTCAGTATTCTTCTGTGAAAACCGCCCAGGGCACCGAATCCTATGACGCAATAGCCAACTAGCATGCCAGCCTCCAATAACACGGTTTAGCACCAATACTCGGTTACAACAAACCACCAGTGTGTTAACGTGCCAAACAGATCATTCGTGTCCGTGTCTAACGTTGTGTAAATTTTGGGTTAATTTTGACAATTTGAGTGAGTACGTCGTCAACTTATTCAGCCAGTTAGTTAGCTAGAATAGTTAGCATACTAGCTAGCCATTGCTCTCTGCCAATGAACCAACCCCTCCTCCCACGGCACGAAACACATAGAGAGAGCCAAGCTAACCTTAACTAAGTCACCCAGGTCCCGAATTCCCTTGAACGACTCTGGTTACCAGTATGTAAAAACAAAACAAAAATAAATGTAGGTTATAACTTACCCTTAGTAGCTACTGTTAGCCAGTTAAGTGCAAAGCTAGCCACTGAATCGATTTAGCCAGTTCGCGTCTGTTCCAACGGAGAGAAAGCGTCTCCAAATATTACAGCTAGGTTGTTCCAGCTGTTGTTTAGTTAGCTATCCAGGTAGCAACAAGCTAGCTAGATTTCGAGTACAGTAGCTACTAACTACCTAACGTTAACGCTTCAGATAATGAGGTTAGAAAAACAGCTGAATGGTAGGTAACTAGCTGGCATAATTACAGGTACTCTTAAGCGTGAAATAACATTGGAAACAACTATCCACAGTTACTAATAGTTACCAGTAGCTACCCGCTAGCTAGCTAGCTTTATTGTTCCAGGTAGTGGGTTAGCTAGCCTCGTGCTTCACCGGGCTCAGCCGAATACAATACTTACCTACAATAATTACCTACAATAACCTACAATAACTACCTAGATAAACTACCTACAATACCTAACTACAATACCTACCTACAATCTAAATATATGGTTTAAGCTTTACTCGACACCATATAAGAAGCCAAGCTTACCTTCCGCTTAGACACCCCACGACCGAGGTAGTGGAATTCACGACGGCCCTCAAGGAACTTCACTGGACTTTATGGCAAACTGGAAACCACATATCCTGAGGCTGCATTTATTGTAGCTGGGGAAAAAGGCTACCTAAATTCTATCAGCATGTTGAATGTAGCACTCGTGCAGGAAAAACACTGGATCATTGTTACACAAACTTCTGCGATGCATACAAGGCCCTCCCCCGCCCTCCTTTCGGCAAATCTGACCACGACTCCATTTTGCTCCTCCCTTCCTATTGGCAGAAACTCAAACAGGAAGCACCCGTTGCTAAGGACTATTCAACGCTGGTCTGACCAATCGGAATCCACGCTTCAAGATTGTTTTGATCACGCGGACTGGGATATGTTCCGGGTAGCCTCCGAGAATAATATAGACGTATACACTGATTCAGTGAGTGGGTTTATCAGGAAGTGTATAGGAGATGGTGTACCCACTGTGACTATTAAAACCTACCCTAACCAGAAACCGTGGATAGATGGCAGCATTTGTGAAAAACTGAAAGCACGTACCACCGCATTCCACCATGGCAAGGTTACGGGGAATATGGCAGAATACAAACAGAGTGGTCGTTCCCTCCGCAAGGCAATCAAACAGGCAAAACATCAATATCGAGACAAAGTGGAGTCGCAATTCAACGGCTCAGACACGAGACGTAGGTGGCAGGGTTAACAGACAATCACGGACTACAAAGGGAAAACCAGCCACTTCGCGGACACCGACGCTTGCTGCCAGACAAGCTAAACAAGTTATTTCCTGCTTTGAGGATAACTCAGTGCCACCGACGCGGCCCACTACCAAGGACTGTGTGTTCTCCTTCTCCGTGGCCGACGTGAGTAAGATATTTAAACGTGTTAACCCTCGCAAGGCTGCCAGCCCAGACTTCATTCCTAGCCACGTCCTCAGAGCATGGGGAGACCTTTCTCTCCCTATCCCAGTCTGCTGTCCCCAAATGCTTCAAGATGGCCACCATTGTTCCTGTACCCAAGACTGCAAACGTAACTGAGCTAAATGACTATCACCCCGTAGCACTCACTTCTGTCATCATGAAGTGCTTTGAGAGGCTAGTTAAGGATCATATCACCTCTACCTTACCTGACACCCTAGACCCACTACAATTTGCTTACCGCCCCAATAGGTCCACAGACGATGCAATTGACATCACACTGCACAAAGCCTATCCCATCTGGACAAGAGGAATACCTATGTAAGAATGCTATTCAGTGACTATAGCTAAGCATTCAACACCATAGTATGCTCCAAGCTCATCATTAAGCTTGAGGCTCTGGGTCTGAACCCCGCCCTGTGCAACTGGGTCCTGGACTTCCTGACGGGCCGCCCCCAGGTGGTGAAGGTAGGAAACAACATCTCCTCTTCGCTGATCCTCAACACAGGGGCCCTACAAGGGTGCGTGCTCAGATGACACAACAGTATTAGACCTGATTACCAACAATGACAAGACAGCCTACAGGGAGGAGGTGAGGGCTCTGGGAGTGTGGTGTCAGGAAAAAACCCTCTCACTCAACGTCAACAAAACAAAGGAGATGATCGTGGACTTCAGGAAACAGCAGAGGGAGCACAGTGGAGAAGGTGGAAAGCTTCAAGTTCCTCGGCGTACACATCACTGATGATGTGAAATGGTCCACTCACGCAGACAGTGTGGTGAAGAAGTCCCAACAGCGCCTCTTCAACCTCAGGAGGCTGAAGAAATTTGGCTTGGCACCTAAAACCCTCAAAAACTTTTACAGATGCACAATTGAGAGCATCCTGTCAGGCTGTATCACCGCCTGGTACGGCAACTGCACCGCCCACAACCGCAGAGCTCTCTAGAGGGTGGTGTGGTCTGCACAACACATCACCGGGGCCAAACTATCTGCCCTCCAGGACACCTACAGCACCCGATGTCACAGGAAGGCCAAAAAGATAATCAAGGACAACTACCACCCGAGCCACTGCCTGTTCACCCCACTATCATCCAGAAGGCAAGGTCAGTACAGGTGCATCAAAGCTGGGACCGAGAGACTGAAAAACAGCTTCTATCTCAAGGCCATCAGACTGTTAAATAGCCATCACTAGCACATTAGAGGCTGCTGCTGCCTATTGAAATCACTGGCCACTTTAAGAAATGGAACACTAGTCACTTTAATAATGTTTCCATATCTTGCATTACTCATCTCATATGTATATACTGTATTTTATACTATTCTACTGTATCTTGCCTATGCCACTCTGATAATGACATTGCTCATCCATATATTTATATATTCTTATTCCATTCCTTTAGTTAGATTTGTGTGTATTAGGTATCTGTTGTGGAACTGTTAGATGTTACTTGCTAGATATTGCTGCACTGTCGGAACTAGAAGCACAAGTATTCCGCTACACTCGCAATAACATGTATACGTGACCAATACATTTGATTTGACATGCACACACACACGTACATTTTACATTTGACATTTTAGTCATTTAGCAGATGCTCTTATCCAGAGCGACTTACAGTTAGTGCATACATTACTTAATTTTTTTCATACCCCCCCGTGGGAAACGAACCCACATCCCCTGCCGGCCATTCCCTCCCCTACCCTAGACGACGCTGGGCCAATTGTGCGCCACCCCATGGGTCTCCCGGTCGCAGCCGGCTACGACAGAGCCTGGATTCAAACCAGGATCTCTAGTGGCACAGCTAGCACTGCGATGCTGTGCCTTAGACCACTGCGCCACATACACACACGTACACACACAGATATTGCTGCACTATCAGAACTAGAAGCACAAGCATTTCGCTACACTCACAATAACATTTGCTAAACATGTATACGTGACCAATACATTTGATTTGATTTGACATGCACACACACACACACGCACACACACATACACACACATACACAGATACACACACACACGTAAAAACACACACACACGTAAAACACATAAACACGCAAACACACACGTACATACAATACCAGTCAAAAGTTTGAACACACCTACTCATTCCAGGGTTTTTCTTTATTTTTACTATGTTCTGCATTGTAGAATAATAGTGAAGACATCAAAACTATGAAATAACACATATGGAATCATGTCGTAACCAAAAAAGTGTTAAACAAATCAAAATATATTTTATATTTGAGATTCTTCAAAGTAGCCACCCTTTGCCTTGATGACAGCATTGCACACTCTTGGCATTCTCTCAACCAGCTTCATGAGGTAGTCACCTGGAATCCATTTCAATTAACAGGTGTGCTTTGATAAAATACCAAGTCCATATTATAGCAAGAACAGCTCAAATAAGCAAAGAGAAACGACAGTCCATCATTACTTTAAGACAGAGGTGTCAAACGTCCGGCCCACGGGCCGGATCAGGCCCGCAAACGGGTTTAATCCGGCCCGCGAGATGATTTTGTATAGTATAAAAATGACCTGCAATTTTTCAATAAAAGAAACTGATGTTCCAATTGTGTCCACTGGATGGCGCAATAGCAATTGTGTTAAGCAAGCAAACTGTTTATACCGGGGCAGAGCAAGTAGGTCAAGCAAGTGCAGCCAGTCCGGATGAGCTACTTTGTTTTGCCCGCGATATTTATTGCGGCTTCTACTTTTAACATTATGTGCTTTGGCACCCTCATTGCCCCAATATGTCTCTGTCAAAAAAGAGAAAAGTGGACGCAGAGTGCAGAGTGTTCCAAGAAAAATTGTCATCCTTCTATTTATTCACGGAATTGAATGGGAAAGCTGTATGTTTGGTGTGTTCACAGCATGTTGCAGTGCTGAAAGAATATAACCTTCGTCGCCACTATGTGAGTCTTCATGCCGACAAATATGACAACTTTCAAGGACAGCGGAGATGAGAGAAGGTGAATGAACTGTTGGCGGGTCTGAAGAAACAGCAGTCTGTGTTTACTCACAGCCGAGACATCAGTGACGCTGCAGTGAAAGCTAGCGACCTCATTGCTAATGAAATCGCAGTGGCTTCAAAACCATTTAGTGAGGGTGAATTTGTAAAAACATGCATGATGAAGGCAGCGGAGATTGTGTGCCCTGAAAAGCACCTGGCTTTTGCAAATATCAGCCTGACAAGAAACACAGTTGCAGACAGGATTTACCGATCTTTCAGTGGATTTGGACAGCCAGTTGAAGCAAAAAGTAAAGTCATTTATTGCGTTTTCGGTTGCAATTGATGAAAGCACGGACATTACAGATGTTGCACATTTGGCCATTTTCATCCGCGGAGTTGATGACACATTGACCGTCACCGAGGAGTTTGGGGAGTTGGTGCCGATGACAGATACAACGACAGCAGCTGATATTTTCACTGCACTCGTCAGCGCGCTGGACAGGGTCGGAGTGGACTGGTCCCGCGCTGTCAGCCTGGCTACAGATGGTGCGCCCTCAATTATCGGGAAAAAAGCAGGCGTTGTGACAAAGTTCAGAGAGAAAGTGCAATCTGCAAATGGAGGACGTGATTTTTTGACTTTTCACTGTATTTTGCACCAGGAGGCTTTGTGTTGCAAGTCATTAAAGATGGATAACGTCATGAATAAAACAAAGCTGCGCTCAAGGCTCACGCACAAGCACTTGAATCACATCCTGAAGTTGGCTGCCACTCAGGATGTG